>JWZX01000218.1:0-13407 GCA_001275005.1 Chrysochromulina tobinii
TCACCGCTCCCACCGCTCCGCTTGCGTCACTTGCACTTCTCGCCCCCGCCCCGTCCACCTACAGAGCCACCACCACCGCAGCCGCCACGGTACCCGCCGCTCTCGCCCCCTCCGCCACGGCCCCCGCCGCGCTCGCCCCCGAGTCCCGATCCGCCGCTACCCTCGCCTCCACCACCCGCGCTGCCACCGGCGCTTCCCCCTAGGAGGCCGCCACCACCCTCATTGCCGCCGCCGTCGCCCACACAGCCACCACCATCACCGCCGCCACCGCCATCGCCCACACCACCACCACCGTCGATGCCTCCGCTAAGACCGCCGCCGTTATCGCCGCCACCGTCGTCGCCGCCTTCTCCTGAGCCATCGCCGCCTCCACCGCCGTTGCCCTCTCGACCGCCACCTCCGTCACCCTTGCCACCTGAACCATCTCCACCTCCATCCTCGCCGCCCGAGCCCCCCGTCATAGTGTGGACAGCCGTCTTCCTGCTGGTCGGCAGCCTGGGCGCCCTCATCACCGTGCTCTTCTTGGCACCTTTAAGTCAAGCGGCAATTGTCCTGCGGCGCTTTGCACTGCGTTATTTCCTATGCATCCCACAAGCGAAGACGTTCTCAGTCGAGGATGCATACCACGACCCACGGGCAGCAACGCCAACCAAGGTCACAGCAAAGTATATGATGTGAAGCTCGCCCACAGCGCGCTTTCTAGAACCAGTATGCAGTAAGCGCACAGGTCAATGCCGTGTGAATGCCCGGCCGCCCGCGGCACAAACGCCCAACCCGTACAAGAACCCGCTTTACATTTCGACAATAATTTAGTAAAATCAGCGCGAGCGCCTCTTACGATCACGTCCAATTTGACCGCTTAAGGCTCTGGCTCTCCCTCACGCCTCAGAACTCCCTCAGTCTGCCCTCTCTCACCGAGTCCGCACAGTCGCGTGCCCCACGCGTCGATAATCATCTCCAACCACAGTGTAGCACAAGCTCCATACGAGTACAGACTCCCGCAGACCACGCCCCGCGTGCCCCTCTCGGGTGGCATGACCTCTGCACAGATCGGTCGTTGGCCCTCGGAACCCCCCACCCCACGCTCTTCGTCAGTCGACTCACATCAATAGACGATGTGATGTACGCCCGAGTCGCCGCTCACTCCGATGGACGCAAGCCGGACGACCCAGACTTGATCGGCAGCCCACTCGATGGAAGGCGTCGCGCCTTCGTTCGACAGTGCGTCCATCGCGCTCACGGTGGGGCGGCGTTGGCCGTCCGAGATGGTGCCGGGCAGGTAGAGCCACACAAGAGGCGCCGTGACGGCGCGGCCCGTGCCAAGGGCAAACTCGAGGACGGAGGAGGAGGACGCGGCGGTGCTGGAAGTTTGGTGCCAGATGCGCACCTCGAGGCCGCACGAGCAGTGCACGTTACTCCCTATGTACTGTGCGCCAGCGCCGTCGGGCATGACGCGACGGATGGCGAGCAGCGAGCAGCATCGCGGCGGCACGGGCGGCGGCTGCAGCATCGCTGTCGCGTCATTATCGGAGAGGCGCGAGTAACTTCCCTCCCAGAAGTTGAAGACGTGCCACGTGGCGGCCGCTGCGGCCGGAATGGCTGGCTTGCGTACCGATACGGGCAGAGGCGCGTCGGTCGACTCGGCAGCCTCGAGCAGAAAGCCCAGTGCCGCGCCGCCCGAACCGGGCACCGCCTGCTGATTAGACCAGTTGAAGAATGCCACGAGCCACCACTCGCCTAGGGTCGTGCACCCGGGGAGGGGCAGGTCGGCTTGCGTGAGCGGCAGCACGAGCTGTGTGGGAACCTCGTGAAGAAGCAGGTCAGCGGCGACGGCGGCGCGTGGCAGCGGCGGCAGGAGCGCTTGCAGGATCGCAAGGCGCGCGCCGGTCAGGTCCTCAGGCCGGTCTGAGAAGATAAGCGCGCCCGCCGAGAGCACGGCCATCGTCGAGAGCGCCTGCGCCTGCCCCGTGGTGAAGTCGGCGCCCGCGTCGCGTAAGATCAGGCAATCGGGGTCATTGCGCCATAGCCGGCCGCCCAATTGCATGCGCACGGCCACGTTGCGCACCATGTTGCGCGCGGCGGGCATGTTGGTGCGGTCCGAGGTAAAGAGCGAGCGCACGAGGGGGAGGTCAGACACACGAGGATACCAATGCGGCGCGGCGTCGGCGGAGACTCGCATTGCGTCCACATGCCCGATGCATGGGCCGAGGGGAGCGCCGCACCCGAGGATGAAGACGTGCTCACCCACCTCGGCGCGGATCGCCGCCATGAGGCGCCCGAGCAACTCCGCGCGCGAGGTGCTCGGATCGTGGCGCACGCCGCCCGGCATGGCCGCTGCATGGAGGAAGTCCAACTTAAGGTACTCAAACCCCCATTCCCGAGTCGCGATCCCGACGACGCGCCGCACGTGCGCAAGGGCCCCTGGATGGGACACGTCGAGGGCGTGAAGCCAGATGCCCGGTGCGGTGTAGCCGCAGCGCAACGGTTTGGCGTTCGAATCCATGAGCACCCACTCCGGATGCTCCGCTAATAGTCGCGAGTCTGCTGTGAGGGCGGCAGGAGCCATCCATAGCCCGGGGGACATGCCAGCGGCCTTGATGGCCGCCGCAATCGGTGTGAGGCCATTGGGAAAGCGCTTCGAGTGTGGAAGGTCCCAATCGCCCCAGCACGACTGCCAGCCGTCATCGAGCTGCACGAGGTCGAGTGGTAGGGATCCGCTCGCTTTGGCTGCGCGCAGCTGAGCGACCGTATCGAGCATAAGGGAAGCACTCACGTTGGGCCCGTGGCAATACCACGAGCACCAGCCGCTCGGGGGGCGCCGAGGTGCAACGTAGGGCGGCAGAAGCGAGGTGGGGCGGCTGCCAAGACGGCTGAGGCGGCCGGCGGCACTCGCGCCGCTCCGAGCGGCGCTCACTCCGGAGAGCGCGGAGAGCGTGTCGAGGTACACCGCGCACTGGCGCAGGCCGATTAGGTGCGACGGATGCGCTTCGGACCCTTTAAAGGGCAGTATCATCGCCCAGTCGCTCGTGATGGTCGCACTGGCCTTCGTGCCGTCGCCGGCGCCGCCGCTACGTGAAGTGACCAACACGGCGCGGTGCTCGGAAAAGAGCTCGGCGCGGGGCGGGAGAGAGTGCACTGCGCGCACGCCGCCCGCTCCGCGCCGCGCGGTGACGAAGCCGAGCAGCACTCCCGTCCCCTTGCCATGCCGAGGCATCACCACGCTGTACAAGTCGCTCACGAGCTCGTTCCCACCGCCCTGCTGCGGCGGTGGCGGCGGCGTCGCGCCGGTGTGGAAGGCGGCTGAGAAGTACGGAAGAGGCGTGCGTGGTTGCGCTTCGAGCCCTGCAAGCGCGCCGCTAAACGAAAAGGTTTGCCAGCCATTGATGAGCACAGTGGTGAGGCTCTCGCACGACCGGCTCCGCCACCATAGCCCTCCCATCGCCGCGGAGAGTGCCGCGAGCGCCGTCGGCGCACGCGCGCACAGCGCAGCCACGCTGGAGACGGTCGGCGAGAGCTCTGCAAACGCGACGAGTCGCGCGAGGGCGGCCGGTGCGATGGCACCGGTGAGTGCCGCTGTCGCGGTCGACAGGGTGGCGAGGGCGAGGGCGGTGCGCACACTGGTGGTGGCGGGTTTGGTAGCTGGGGATGCGCCTGCCGCCGCGGCCGCAGCGGCGATGCAGTCGTCGAGGTCAACAGAGGCCAAAGAAAGGTGCTCAAGCACTGCGCCACTCTCCGCCGCCGCCGCCTCCGCCGCCGCGCCGCCGCCGCCGCCCACCCCTAATGGCGTCAGCTGCAGCTGTAACAGCGCGCCGCGCGCATACGGCACGATCAGCAGCACCCACTCTAGTGGCGGGCAGCCTCCCTCCGACGCGCCCAAACCCACTGTGCCACTGAGCGCAAGCGCAGCAGCCTCTTGGGAGGTGCTCCTGGTACTCGTGCTGCTGGTGCCCCCGGTGCTGCTGCCCCCGGCGAGCTCACCCGGGAGCTCAACGAGCCGCTCCTCCTGCTTCGCGGTGGCCAGCGACAGCCGGAGCGCCCACACCTTGCCGCGCGTCGTGCCGTGCAGCACGGGCGCGCGCACGAGGACAATGCCGCCCGAGTGCTTGAGGGTCCACGCGTCGTCCCGAGCGCCAACGCGCGACGAAACTCGAAGACCGAGATCGCGATCTCGCCCGGCCTCGAGGCCGAGATCGGGCTCCACTTTCTCGAGATCCACCACCGCGAGCGCGACGTCAAGATCCTCCTCCTCCTCCTCCTTCTCGAATTGGCCCAGGACCAAGAAGTCGTGCGCCACCACCCCGTCAGGTATCCGTCCCGGTGGACTCGCACCGGAAGGCATCCGTCCGGGCATCCGCGTGCCACTGCCACTGCGGCTGAGCTTGCTGCGGCCGCCGGCCGCGACAACACGCGTGCTTTCCGGCTCGGGCATCGCCGCCACCGCTACCGCATCTGCCACCGTTGCGGGCTTGCCCACACTTGCCGCCGCGCCAGCTGTCCCCTGCTCGAGCATCTCCTTGATGAGGCCTGCCTCGGGAGTGCGCGGTGGTGCCAAGGAGGCGACGACCGACATGAAGCCCTTGCCGAACCTCTCCACTTCCTTGCCGATGCTGTCGCCCGCGACGGCCAGGCCCTTGTCGAAGCCCTTGCCGAGCTTCTCCACTTCCTTGCCTAGCTTCTCCACCTCCTTGCCAATACCGCCCCCTGCGTCGGTCAGGCCCTTGTCAATCATATCGATGCCCTTCTCCACGGCATCGACCTGGCCGCGCACTCCTCTGGCCATCTCACGCAGCAAGTTGGCCATCGGGTCGGGGTCAACGTCCCAGGTCACCATGTCACCGTTGGCCCTTTTTTTGAGGCCAACGCTCTTGTAGTAATCGGCGGGAAGGAGGCTACCGTATGCGCCCTCCAGTCCAAAGTCTGCCATAATGCGGTGCGGTGCTGTGCGGTGAGGATGGTCCGAGCAAGAAAAGGTGTGCTGGTCGCGTTCGTGTGCTCTCTGACGTGAGTCCTGGCACCGCGCGAGGCTCACAAACTCGCGGGCCTCCTGGTGACCCTTTGTTGAGAGGTCTGCAGCGATCGCCTGCCAAATTTGGTCAGACAGTCGCTCACCACAAAGTTCAAGTCAAGTGAAGTCGTTGTATCAAGTGACTTGAACGTCCCGAAGGACGGCTCCGCCCCCGGTCTACTCAAGTACGGAGTTTGGTGCTCCTGTTTGCCGTGTCAAACCTCTTCACATTTTGCGGGCAACCCCCTTTGCGGGCAAACCCCATACAGAAGCAGCACGCACGCAAGCGCCGAGGCGAGCACGTGCACGCAAAGCAGATGCACCCAAACGGCCCGGGTGTAAGCCCAGCGCCGCGCAGCCGTCCCCGCCTTGGTCGGGGCCAAGCACCCGGACGAGCTCTCCGACAAAGGGCTGCTCTCAGAGTTGCTCATCATGCCACCCGTCGGCGTTCGCTGTAGCTGAAAATAGTACAGCGTCTCGTTCGTCGTAAAGATGATGCCGATCACAGCAAGTCCACCAAAGTACGTGACCGTCCATTCTGGGCTGCGCGTGGACACGATTGCCATCCAGCTGCCAATGGCAACTACAGAGGCTACGGCAGAGTAGTCGGCCTTGCGCCTCCACGAGGAGAATCGTGGCGAGTACCAGTGTAGCAGCGACGTGATCCAGCAAAAGATGGCGGCTCCGCCGAGTGGCCATGCGCCACGTGTAAAGGCGAGAGCCGCGGTTCCAATCATTAGATTCGACGAGACCAGCAGCGGCCGTGCGATGCTGTCAGGGATGATCACGTCGGGATCATCTTCCACATGGAGATGAAACAGCGGGATCATCCTCCACCACGAAGCGCGAGGTATCAGGAATCAGCACACCGAAGCGTCGGCACTAAACGTTGCGATCCCACAGGGGTGTTAACAGGGTGTGAGGGCACTATGCAAGTCAAGTCAAGTCAAGTCAAGTTTTGACACGCAGAGAGGGCCGTTTCAGAACTTGTTGAGGAATCCTATAAAGACTTCGCGTGTTCGATCTTAGAATCTAAGTCTTAGTTCGATCGAGGTACCCAGGGTCCCCGTCGAGTACTTTGCCCGGCATCCGGCCTAGCACCGGCACCCCACAGCGCGGCGCTCCGGCGGCCCCCGTCACGGCGGGGGGCCCGTCGCGTACATTGTCGTTACATTGACACGACTGCATGTGATCTTTCTTGGATTTTAACTTGGATTGTGATCTTTTCAACGAACAGAAATGCGAGCCTTAGATTCGACGCTCTTGTGGGGCTCAGCACCGTCCACGGCATGCAGCAGCCTGTCCAGCCAGAAGGGCAGATAGATCCTCGTCCACTCCAAGTTCGCATCGAGGTGTAGGCGCACCCACTCGGTCTCGAGGAAGGCGGGCGTTACATTGGCCCAGTCGCGCACGCGCACGACGGGCAGAGTCTCCCACATTTGTTCGAGCTCCGCGTGGTAGTCAACGAGCGGAACCGCGCCCGCCAGCAGCGCCTCCCAGTCTCGGTGATTGTTCATGCCCATGCCCTGTGGCGAGAAGACGAATTTGGACTCCAGCAGCCGGTCCATGTAGGCGGTCCGGGTGTTGCCGCACTCCTTGGCGTGCGTTTTGCATTCGAAGCCCTTCTGCGCAAGAAGGTCCATCTTTCGCTGCCGCCCCGGGCGCCGCGGGTGGAAGCACATGCACATCAGCAGCTGCGGCCGCTCTCTTCGGAGCTGCCGCATGCTGTTCCTCAGCACCTGCCACCAGCGCGGCGTGTTTTGAACTCCTCGAGGATAGGCGTGCACCTTCGGGTGCTGGATTCGTGGATTGTTCACGAACCAGGCGGCCACGGTGCCAGGCTGGTCGAGCACTGGGGTCGCCTTCGTCGTTGGCAGCGGCACATCCCCTACCTCGACGACTGTCATCGGCACGCGCAGCGACGACTTCGACTGTGCAAGCAGCGACAAGAGGGGAGGCTCTTGCTTGCCGTTGCCATGTAGCACCGCGAGCGTTGGACGCTGCGAGCCGCTCGTCGCTGCTGGCGTTGGCGGCGGAGTCTCGAGCGCCTCGCGGCCATGGAGCATTCCGACATCCGCAAACTGGAGATCCGTGTTGGCGCTGAGCAGCACGCCGGGCTCGGTCTCCAAGCCCAGTACCATTTCTTGCGACGAGTTCTTCATTTGCTCACGCCACCACTCGCTGCGTGTCGCTCGGCTGCTCCACGTTGCCTCCATGCAGCACCGGAAGCAGCCTTGGACCTGTTCGTGCGTGCTGGTCCACGCAGGCACTCTGCTGCGCAGACAGCCCGACCGGCGCCAGTGCGCAGCATGGCTTGCGGAGCAATCAGCCGGCGCGGTGAGCTCGCCACGAAGGCAGGCTTCAATCGCCGTCGTCGCGTGCACCACAGTCCTGACGGCCGGCGAGAGATTTGGCGCCATGCGACATCGCTTCACACAGGGCGAACTTTCGGGTTTGCCCCGACGTCGTTCTGGCTTTCAATTTTACCAGAGACAAACAGTTAAGGCCTAGAGTAGGGAGCCAGCGGGTGCAGGGAGCGCGCGCGCCTTAGGAGAACTATGCAGGGCGTTTAGGGAATGATGATTGTATAGAAGGGGTGGTGTTAAAAAACACCGGGTTTTGGTTGAAGCCACAGAAGTGGGCATGCTTAGGCGCGCTCGCCACGGATGCGGCGGGCGAGCTGGATGTCCTTGGGCATGATGGTCACGCGCTTGGCGTGGATGGCGCAGAGGTTGGTGTCCTCGAAGAGGCCAACGAGGTAGGCCTCCGAGGCCTCCTGGAGCGCGACGACGGCCGACGACTGGAAGCGGAGGTCGGTCTTGAAGTCCTGCGCGATCTCGCGGACGAGGCGCTGGAAGGGGAGCTTGCGGATGAGCAGCTCAGTCGACTTCTGGTAGCGGCGGATCTCGCGGAGCGCCACGGTGCCCGGGCGGTAGCGGTGGGGCTTCTTGACGCCGCCGGTGGCGGGGGCCGACTTGCGCGCCGCCTTGGTGGCGAGCTGCTTGCGGGGCGCCTTGCCACCGGTGGACTTGCGAGCGGTCTGCTTGGTACGAGCCATTTTTGGTTTGGATGTTTGAGTGTGGAAGAAACGACCTCGCCCTTTCTACCAAACCGCCGCCCACCCCCTCCTGGACTCCGCAAAACACACACCGAACGCTGGCTCGGCGAGCCTCCCTCGTCTGCCTTTGCCCCCCTCCTCCCATGCCTCGCCTCGACACCACGCTGCTCGTCGCGCTCGCGGCCCTTGGCGCGCGCGGCTGGCAATGGCGCATGGTGTCATCCGCGCCCTTTGACCGCTCCGTGGCCAACTTCTCCTCGTGTGGCGCCTCACCTCCTCCTGCGGCCGAGCGCACGGCCGACAGAACCTATCCCGTGTCGCCGCCTCCACTCTCGCCGAAGCCGCCTGCCCCGCCGCCGCCCGCTGCGAGCAGCGGTGGCGACCTCGTCGTCAGCTTCCAAACGCTTGCCACCGATGACGCTGAGCTCGTCCCCTCGCTCCGTGGTGGCAGGCGTGGCGCCGACGGCTGCCACGCCACGTTCACATGGATCGAGGAGCAACGCTGGACGGACGGTCTGCGCGCGCGGCTCGACATCGGCGGCGACGGCATCATCGAGGGGTACCTGCTGCAGCTAGTCTTCGCCCCCGAGGTCGCCGCGCGCCTGCGCGTCAAGAAGCTCGTCGCCGGCGCGGTCGTCTCGGCCGAGTTTGCTCCCGAGACGCTCGTGCAGCCGAGGCTCGCCTCCGGGCTAGGCACCATGATGTTCACGCTCGCGCTCGGTGGCGACGGCGGACGGGCCGGGCGCGTGCGCGCGCCCAAGCTCGCGTGCGTGCGCGCCCCGGCTCACATGCTCGTCGCGCAGCACGCCGCCGCCGACGGCGACGCGTGGCTTGCGACGGCCCACTCGGACTTTCTTTGGATGGCTGAGGAGTTCAACCGTCAGTACATCGTGTCGCACGGCAAGCCGCATCCCGAGTACGCGCCCTCGGCGGCCGACGACCCGCTCCAGATGCATTACCTCAACGGCCGCCTCTGGTGCTTCATGGGCGCCGTAAGCAACGCGACTCGCTCCCTGGAGGAAGCTACCAAGATCAACCCGCACCACGTGTACTCTCACTTGCTACTGGCCAAGATCCGGATCGGGCAGGGGCTGCACGAGAAGGCGCTCAAACCGCTCGACGAAGCGGCGCGTATCCAGCCGTCGCATTGGCAGACGCACCTGATGCGCCTCCATTGCTTGCGTGCGCTTGGGCGTCTCGAGGAGCCCTCCGCGGTCGTGTCGCACGAGTGGGTCTGTCGAAACCTCAAAGAGGCATGCTACGACGCGGGCCGGCCGCAGGCGTACCCGTACCTGTGCGACATGCGCGGGCGTGGCGGCACAGCGCGCGTGCGCCTGCTCGACGACGGCACTGCCTATGGTGGCGCCGAGCTGCCGGCACCGCCAGAGGCGGCGGGGACGAAGCCCAAGAAGCCAAAGCGTGGCGGCGGCAAGGGCGGCGCGAGCGCAGCCCTTGTCTCGGCGGACGACGAGCCCACGCCAGAGCCTGCGGGGCGCAGCCTGTACGGCACACACCTGCACTCAGCCGCGGCGCGTCGCAAGCTGCATGACGACCGATACGTCGTGCTACGCAACCTGCTGCCAGAGGCGTTGATCCAGCTGCTGAAGGGCTGGTACCTTCATCTGGACAAGACGGTGGAGAAGAACGCGGTCTTCCAGGAGAAGACGCAGCGGCACGAGTACCTGCCCGAGGTCCTTTCAACGTACCTCAACCTTGCACTCGTTCCCTTCGCCTCGTCCATGAGTTCAACGGTCGTGGCGCCAACCTACCCCTTTCCAATTACGTACATACCGGGCGGCAGCATCCATCCTCACCTCGATGTCTCTGACAATGAGCTCTCGCTCACGTTCCAGGTCCACCTGCGCGACGACCGCGCGGGCGACGGCTGGCCGCTCACCTTCCTCGATCCGCGTGGCCAGGAGCTCTCCAACCTGAACGCGTCCTACGCCAAGGAAGTGACGCTCAGCGACAACGACGGCGTGCTCTATTACGGGCCGGACATCGTGCACTGGCGCGAGCCGCTCGACGCGACGCTCACGCAGATCGTCTTCGCCTTCCGCGAGGAGGACGTCGCGCACTGCAACAACCAGTAGCTGGCATCCTACCTCATGCCGCGCCCATCGCAATGCCGCACGCAAAGACGCGATTCCGTCGGCGGTGACCCTGTCGCGTTCTGGTCGCGTTCTCGAGCGGATTGTTGCGACGCGATCGTCTGAGACTGTCCTGTAGTCTGCTGGCATCCGATCCTGGCGACGCACACACCGTCATTCGCAGCTCCACGACCGATAAGCCACGACGGGCGCGACCCGGCCGACGCGTTCGGCCTTCTCAACTTTCCGTACGGTAGAACGGTACGCGTCCCGGACCGCGCATGCGGAAAGTCATAGTGTAGAAACCCCTTAGCCCAAGCCCTTTTGATACTGTACATTATACCGTTACTGCGCTGCGCTACCGTACCGACACGCTCCAGGCGGAAGCTCCCGTGTTGAGCCGGCCACGGCAGCGACCAGCCGCAGTCTCGAGTCTCGAGGTCGGGTCGAGCGGGCCGGGGCGGTGACGGCGGACTCACACAGTGCCAGACTGCGGGTCAGACTCGCCCGGGCGGTGCCGAGACCTCGTGCCCTGCGCTAAGATGCCCCTCTTATTACATAGTATGACACGTCGAGTGTACCGAACACGCGCCACGGCTCGGCTCGGCGCGGCACCTTGAACTTTCTTGGATCTCCTTCGCCTGCGCTCTGCAGTTCTGGATGCGATGTGTGCGTGCAAGAAGGGATGCTGGGCCGTTTGCTCATCGGATGTGGCCTTCTCTCAGGCAAACGCTGGAGCTCAACGTGGTGACGCTGGGACCGAGCTCCGTCGAGAGGCCGACGCTGACGCTGGAGCTGGAGCTGCCGCTGGCGCGGCGGGGAGATCGACGGCAGCGCCTCCATCAGCGCCGGCTGCACCCGGCCCAACCTCGGGAATGCCGCCATCGCTTGCCGCCACCTCCCCCGCGCCGTCGGCCTCCACCAGCGGCTGCCCATCCTCCATGTGCTCCGGCGAGATCGTCGAGCTCGGTTGCAACAGCTCACGGATCGGCTGCAGGATCGCATTCCCGAGGCTGTCCACGGCTGCCGCCGCCGCCGCCGCCGCCGCCGCCGCCGCTGCCGCCGCCGCTGCTTCCTCGTCCTGGGTGCGCAGCAGCTCCGCAAGGCCTTCGGCGCCCTCGGCGGCACGCCGCTGCTGCTCCACCTGCAGGCTCGCCGAGCGCTCTTCGGCCTCGAGATCCTGAGCCACTACAGACGCCACGCCCGCGAATTCGGTCGCTGGCGGGGCGGCGGGGCTGGCCTGAGTCGCTTGGGTCGCCGTAGCTGAGGGGATGGCGTCGCCGAGCTCGTCGAGGGCGCTGGCGGTGATCTCCTCGACACGCTCCTCTAATTGGCGTAATTGCAAGCCATCAAGGAGCTGCGCGAGCATCCCATCCGTCGCGCTGAGCCCAAGCGCCGCGCCGAGCGCCGCGTTGGCGCCCGAGCCCGCCGACGCCATGCTGGGCAGCGGATAGCCGCCTGCAAATGGTCCGTTCGAGCCCCACGAGCCACCAAAGCCCTCGGCCGCGAGTCGTCCCTCGCGCGTGTCGCGCTCGTCGTCGGCGGCGCCCGAGGCGAGCACAGCCTCGAGCTGCGCCACCAGCCGCCGCTCGGCTCGCAGCTCGGCATACAGGGTCTGCATGACCCGAGCCTGCTCGAGCTGATGCTCGGGCTCGCACACCTCACGGAGCTCACGCAGCTCATCCTGCAGCCGAGCGACCAGCAGCTGCTGACCGCCGCCGAACCCGTCGCCGCCGCCGCCGCCCAGTAGCCCGCCGCCGCCGAGGAGCCCCGCGCGGTGCTGCTGCTGGTACTGGAGCACCAGCTGCTGCTGCTCGCGCAGCTCGATGGTCTGCTCGTGGCTTTGCCTCTCGAGCGCCTCGTTTCGCTCGCGAGCGGCCTTGAGCCGCTCGACGACGAATTCGGCGGCCTTGGCGCGTGCAGAGGCCTCGTCGGCTGTGCCGAGGCGCGCGAGCTCTCCCAGCCGCGCCTCGAGCTTCGCCCGCTCCTCATCAGCCACGCGCTTGCGTGCAAACGCCTCTTCGTTCGCCTGGCTCACGAGGCGCTTGGACGCGTCGGTCGCCTGACGAAGCACATCGACCTCGCGCCGGAGCGTGTCGCGCTCGCGCTCGAGGCTCGTCCATTGACGCTCTGCCGCCTGCACGCCTCGCGTCAGTCGGCCGAGCTGCTCCTTGAGCGTGGCAGTCTCGCGCGCTTTGTCGGCCACAAACTTGGCCAGGTCGGCCGGCAGCGACGAGAAGGAGGCAGGGGCGTCGCCCGTCCTCACCATGTCGTGGAGCAGCGCGGTGGCTCCCGCCATGCCGCCCGCGCCGCCGCCGTAGCTGCCGCTGCCGTAGCTGCCGCCGCCGAGGCTGCCGCCGCCGCCGTATAGGCTGAGCAGCCCGCCGCCGCCGCTGCCGCCGTCGAAGCGGCCGCCAAGTCGATCACGCGCGGCCCTATTGGCCGCTGTGAACTCGAGGGCGAGCAGCGAGCGTTGCAGCTCCTCGACTTCCGCCGCCTTGGCGCGGGCGTCCGTCTGCGCCGCCGCCGCCTCGTGCTCAGCCAAGATGAGAGCCTTGCCACCATCCCGCCCGCTCATCGCGAGCAGCTGGCGGTCGCGACGCGCGAGCCGAAGGCGCAGCGCCGCGTTTTGTTGCTGCTGCAGCCGGGCGAGGCGGGCGAGCTTCAACGAGCGGTTGGTGGCGGCGGTGGCCTGGTCTTTGAGCGCGTCACTCTCGCGCACCTGCCGCTGCTGGTCGAGCCGCTGCCGGCGCTCCTGCTCATAGGCGGCCGCCTTCGCCGTCTCGCCCTCTAGCAGCTCGTCGCACTCGCGCAACGTAGCGAGCACCTGCGTGGCCAGCCCCAACACACTCGCATCTTCGCCGCCCACCTTCGAGTCGAGCGCCCACGTCACCCCCGTCGGCGACGGCGTGCCAGTAGTGTCGCCGCTCCCGCCCGCCGCCCCTCGACCGAGCCGACTGTGCAGGCCACTCAGCACGCGCCTGGCCGTGGCGCGCGCCGTGCTGAGCAGCTTGTGCACGCCTCTCCCGCCTTCACTGTCCGCCCTCGCGTCGGGCGAGCGTGAGCGCGAGCTCGAGCTCAGCGGCGAGCGCGAGCCCGAACGACCGGTACGTGTCGGCGACGGCGACTTTTTTCGGGTGAGGCGGCCGCGGTGGTGGGCTTGTACTCGCGTAGCTGCCTTGTCCTCCGCAGACATCGGGGGGGTCGAGCGCGCGCGCGACGACGCCGGCGGCGACGACGGCGGCGACAACGGC
>JWZX01000221.1:0-11047 GCA_001275005.1 Chrysochromulina tobinii
GCAGATGTGGCATTGTGCGTCGCAGATGTGGCATTCTGCGCGCGCAGATGTGGCATTGTGCGTCGCAGATGCGTCGCATTTGCGCGCAAATGCGACGGTTTCTCGGCGCACGAGCGACGGTTTTTCGGCGCTCGTGCGACGTCATCTGCGACAAAGTCTTCTCTGACCCCAAAGTCTTCTCTGACCGACCCTTCCTACGGTTTTCATCATGGCAAATCCTCGAAGCCGACTCTTCAGCACGGCCGCGTCGCTCCTCCCAGTCCGCTGCCGAGCTGCGGAGCATTCGCGCTCGGACGTCACGCCGCTCATCATCGACCGCGCCGCCTCGCGGCTCCTGAGTGCACTCGCGCCTGCCGAGGAGGTGCCTCCTCATCAGGAATTGGTGGATCTTGTTGCGGTGCGCACGCGTGCCATCGACGCGTGGCTGGAGCAGCCAACCTGGCCACCCACGCGCACGACGCAGAGGCAAATCGTCTTGTTGCGCGCCGGGCTCGATGCAAGGGCATACCGTCTCGGCCTCGGACAACAGACCACCATCTTCGAGGTTGAAGCCGATGGTCATCTGTTGCGTGCCAAGCGCGATGCGATGGCCGGAGCCAGGCTGCGAACCAGAATCGTCGACGTGGAGGCTGATTGCAGCGATGTATCGCAAACGGCCAAGGCCCTCAGAGCAGCGGGGCTCAACGCTTCCGTGCCGACGAGATGGGTATACGAAGGGCCGCTGACGAGTCTGGCTGGGCTACCCGCTCCCAACTCGCTTTTTGAGTTGGCGGCTGAGTGCGCCTCGGCTCCGGGCTCGAGAATCGCCGCTGCCCTGGCCGAGCCTGCTTGGGAGCAAGCAACTAAGGCCCTCGGAGGCAAGGACGTTGGCCAATTTGCATGCCTGGCGACGGTGGCAGAGAGCTTGGAGCAGGCACGCATCGCAGGATGGCGCGAGAAGCGCACCATGCGCCGCGCGGACGTGGCAGAGATGTACCATCGGGACACACACGAGTCGTGCGCCCTCCTTTTCGCGGAGGCCGATCCGGACGGAAGCTGAAGACTGAGTGCCCGGGAGCTGTGGTGTGACCGCCGCATTGGACCGCCGCATACTGTGAAGTGTGAGAACACACCCGACACGAGCCTCCCTGGAGCAGCGCGTGCGCGCCATTGGGTGCCCGCGGTTACCGCGGCGTGTGGCGGCTCACGAGGCTCTCGAAGGGTGCGATATCGGATATGTCGTGTCGTGATAAACCTAAAGCGCCAAGCTAGAAGAGACGCAATTTGTTGCCGGTACAAAAATTCTCCACGGGCATGTCCACGGGACGCCGCTTGCAATGGACGCTGCCGGAGCTTAGCCGGAGCCACATGGCCGGAGCGCGACCGGAGACGAGCGAGCAGGTTCTCGCGGCGTCTTGCGGAGATGGCAAATGAACATGATGTTGAACATGAACAAGCAAGCTAGTCGAAACCTGAAGTACTTAATGAAGCGCAGCCGAAAACTACTTCCACCTCCTTCAAAAACTATTGCAAGGCGTGAACGTGAAGGAGCGGTTTCGGCAATGAAGGCAATTGTGAAAGTGGCTGCCGACCCATCCGGAGATGAGGGCCGCGATGCTCGCGCGCACGTCCATTCGGACGCGACCCGTGGCGATGGCACCGCGCACGCTGGCGCAGCACTTTAGCTCCAAGGTCACGAGCGGTGCCACCGGCGTCTACCCGGACGCTCCTTCGCCGCTGCAAGAGTTTTCCGTGGTCTACACGGACCGTGCGCTCAATCATATGAGCGAGCCGTTCAAGAAGGTCATGCTGGACATGGGCTCGATCCTCAAGGAGGTGTACTACGCGGAGAGCGCGGTGATCATCCCGGGATCGGGCACCTACGGCATGGAGTCGGTGGCACGCCAGTTTGTCACTGGCAAGAAGGCACTCGTGATTCGAAACGGCTTCTTCTCGTTCCGGTGGACGCAGATCTTCGAGCAGTGCGGCATCCCGTCGGAGCACACGGTGCTCAAGGCGCGCAGCGTTGGGGAAGTTGCGGGCAAGGCGCAGTACGCGCCGGCGCCGATTGAGGATGTCGTTGCCACGATCCTTGCCGAGAAGCCCGCAGCGGTATTCGCGCCCCAGGTCGAAACGTCGACGGGGATCATCCTGCCCGACTGGTATGTGAAGAAGGTGGCGGACGCGGTGCACTCGGTGGGTGGGCTGATGGTCCTCGACTGTATCGCGTCGGGAACCGTGTGGGCGAACATGGAGGCGCTCGGCGTCGATGCGCTCATCACAGCGCCCCAAAAAGGGTGGACGGGGCCAGCATGCGCAGCGCTCGTGATGCTCTCGAAAAAGGGAACCGAGGTGACGCGGAACACGCAGTCGACCTCGTATGTGTGCAACCTGCGCAAGTGGCTCGAGCTCATGGACGCGTATGAGGCGGGTGGCTTCATGTATCACGCGACGATGCCTACAGACGCGCTCGTGATCGCGCGTGACCACATGCTCGCGACCAAGTCACATGGGTTCGCCCACATGGAGAAGCAGGCGTGGGAGCTCGGCAAGCAGGTGCGCCAGTATATGTGCCAGGAGAAGGGGCTCGTCTCCGTCGCGGCGCCTGGCTTCGAGGCACCAGGCGTCGTCGTGGTACACCACGACGACGCTGCCGTTGCGGGCAAGTTTGTGGCGGCCGGCACCCAGATTGCCGCCGGCGTCCCCTTCATGATTGGGGAGCCCAAAGGCACCCAGACCTTCCGCATCGGCCTCTTTGGTATCGACAAGCTCAAGGACCCCGCCGTCACCGTCGGCAACCTGCGAAAGGCAATGGAGGTCGCCGTGCCCAACCAGCCCATGAAGGTCGCCGTCGCGGCTTAGACCTGTAGTAGAGCGGGCCTCTGTGCCAGGGTGCCACCGCTCAGCTGGAGCGGTTGAGGACGTGCACGGCATGAGCAGCATGGCACATGGCGTTGTGTAGAGAAGGAATGCAGGTTAAACGCAGGAAGGAGCCAGGCGGCACATCGATCGTATGTCGAATGCGAGAGTTGGAGAGAGCGAGCGGCACGCCAAGGGATTTTTGTATACAGGGATTTTGTTACTTTGGCTACGTGCACTTGCAGGGAAAGCATTCATGATTCGAAAGCGCAGGACTACAAATAGTAACGTATGCGCCAATGTACTATGGTCTATGCGCGTAATTTCAAACCTTGTTGACCGCGGCCTCAGGAGCAAAGGTTGTGAACGGATGCTTAAGAGGACGTCATTCGATTGTAAGAGATTTTGATGACAAGATCGATGATTTATTTGTGGTGGAACTTGCCCGAGGAGAAGTTCTTTCCATTCTCAGCAAGTTTACTGAACCGGAAGACTCCACGAAGAAAGCAAGTCTCCCCTGGTCTCACAGCCCTTTGCACGAACGCTGGCGCAGAGCACGCCGAAAAGCGCCGTGGTTTCGTAAACATTTATGGCTCTGAGCTCTGAGCTTGCGCATGCTGCAGCTTCGATGGCAATCGATGATGATTCGCCTCGCCTTCATCATTCATCATTCATGGAACCCTCACTGCCCGAGGGAATCGGGGTCGGAAGGAATGCAATTAGAGAGCTGATGCTCCTCAGCTCTGATTGCAGCCTAAGCGAGACGTCCGTACGGCGCAGACCAAAGGACACAACGAAGAGGCGCTCTGATGCCATTTCGGTGCTCGCCACTGCGCTGGTCGGGAAAGATGCGCAGGCGGTACTCCAGGCATCAGCATCCTGGCAAGATGGGGACGGCCCCCCGAGCACCGACTCGGATGACGACGAGGCACCATCGCGAGGCACGTCGTGGAGTGGAGACGGCGGCTCGAGGGATGCCTCATTCAACAAGAAATTGACAAGCTCGAGGAGAGTTTCTGGAGATGACGGAATGGATTGTTGAGGGGCGTCGAGCAGGGGGGGTAGCGGCGGGGGTGCAGTGGGTTGCGGCGGGGGTGCAGAAAGTGCAGGAGGTGCAGGAGGTGCAGGAGGTGCAGGAGGTGCTGGAGGTGCTCGCGGCGGTGCAGTGCATAGCACTTTACGGGATGGGGCCAAAGAAGGTTCTCGCCCGGCTGCGGCCCAGTCGAGTTGGGCAGCAACGACTTGCGGACGCCGGATGCTGATGCCCGATCGCGGACGGGCTCACGATATCAACTTGATATCGATATCACGACACCCGCGTCAACATCGCACAATGAAACGTCAAACCCGATTGCTAATGCAGGTTTGGAGGTGCAGCATGCGGTGCAGGGATTGGATTCCTGGGGGCACGTCAAACCGAGATGGCAGATGCGCGATGTGGATGATGTTCTTGATTGAAGGACACAGGTGTTTGAGTTTGTTGAACCGGATCCAATTTACTTGAGTTTTCACTTGACTTCACTTCAAAAAAACCGACGGTTTCGGAAGTTTGCACCGCCATCTCTCAACTTCCTCGTGGCGCTCAGGGCCACCCTGTTCACGATGCTGTCCGTCATCGCTGGCGCGAAGCGAGCCAAGAAGGATGAGGCGGGGCAGGCACAGCGAATAACGAGGCATCATGCCATCTTGGAGGCAGCCGCTAAGGAGGTGGAAGCACGCCTGCTGAAGGCGATTCAGGACGGCTTCGCAGCCAGAGATGCTGAGGGAGCACATCAGGAAATGCGCCATGAGATCGGCATCCTTAAGCGAAGGAGCATGGATTTGTGCACAAGCGCCCTACAAGAGGAAGCCGTGCTCCAGCGCAAGCAGCTCCACGAGAAGGAGATGTTCTGGAAACTCAAGCTGGAAACCAACAGGGTGGCCGCAACAGCACAGCTCAGAAACGAGACGCGGAAGCTGGAGGCCAATCACGAAACATCGCTGCGCCAGCGATTACTCGAGCAACGCGAACAGCTCCTGTCTGGTAGTGATGGAGGACTGAGGGATGCGCTCCAGCGGCTGGACGAGGCCGACGAGCAAATCCACGAGCTGAAGCGGTCGATTGCCGTGCTCAATCACGACCTGAAGGCGGCGTCGGTCGAGCAGCTCGAGGCTGCCGAGCAGGCATTTGAGGCGCGGCGGCACAACGAAGAGCTCCAGGTGGAGGCCCAGGAGGAAGCAAGGCGTGTCGCAAAGCTTCGCAACGAGCTCGAGGACAGCGCTGTTCATGTGGCGAGGTTGACGAAGCAGCTCGAGGATCTCGCGGGAGCCAAGGCAGAGGCGGACGCGCTGCGCACCGACATGTGGGCGCTACAGACGATGGCCGAGGCGATGCGGGGCAGAGCAGAGGCGGCGGAGAGCGCACGCGACGCCGCATACGCCGAGCGCGACGAATACCGCGCCGAGTACCGCGACGCCAAAGCTCAGCAAGAGGCGTTTCGGATGGAGCTCGAAGTCGCAATAGCTGACCTCGCGCAAGCCCGCGTGGTGGCCACCGAGGCAGAGGAGCGGATGGCCGATATGGAGCGGCTGAAGGAGGAAATGGAGCAGAAAGCTACGGATGCCTTTGGACAGAAGCTCGTCGCAGCCGAGGCGGTGGCGGTGGCGGCCAGAGAACAGGCAGTCAAGGCGGAGCAACATGCGACGACTGTCGAGCAGGCCCTGGCGGCCAGTAAGGCACTGGTACAGGAGTTGCAGGCCCTGAGAGATCAGGCGCGTGCGGAGGGGGGGGTGAGGGCCGAGGAACTCGCCGCTGTCCGAGCGCAATCGCAACTTTACGAGCGCGAGTGCGACAAGCTGCGAGCGGCGCTGCAAGCCGCGCAGGCGGAGACTGATCGTCGAGTGTCCCAGCTTCAAGAAGCAAGGAGCATGGAGCAGCCGGACATTGGAGCGGGTGGCGATCGAGATGTTGCGCGCATGGCCCACCTCGGGCAGCAGCTCAAAGGCGCTGCCAAGCAGATCTCGGACTTGCAAGACACGTTGCAGCACGTCCAAGCTGCGTCCAAGGCCGATCGTGAGCGGCTCATTGCCATCTCACTCGAGTCACTCTCCAGCTTGCGAGCACACCTGGTGCGCTCTTTCACCGGAGGGCGTAGGCCCGCGGTGCTCGTCAACGGCGTCGATCCGGTACCGATGATGGTGCGAGTTGGGCTGGCGAAGAAGGTAGAAAGTATGGCCATGCACTCGCGAAGGAGGACGCAGTTGATGGTGAACGCCTCCAGCGTGACGGCGGCCATGGACGCTGTGACGATCAAGGCATCCGTCTCCCTCCCTGACATCCCGAAGGGGGCGCGTGCTACGGGTGATGACAGCGGGCTATCAGTTAGCGACGCCGCGACCCATGGCCAGCTGCCCAAGGGCAAGAAAACTGAGGTCTACTCGGGGCGCCCCTGCTCGTACCTGGATGTTGATGAGGAAGGCGAATTTGGAGACTTTGATGGTGGCCAGTATGTGTGGCCGGACGCTCCAGGTTCGGTTGGCTTACCACCGGGACCGGGACCGGGAACGGGACAGGGACCGGTGCCGGCTCCGCCCGAGCCATCACGGACGTTGCGAAACCGCGTGCCAGCGGGCAATGCCGCCGCGGAACGAGACGTGCGGAACGCCATCAACAAGGCCAAGGCCAACGGAGACCCATTGTACACGGTCTTCTACAGCCGCCTCTATTGACAATCGCCGAATGCGCGCGCGATACAGCTAAGATACAGCCCGAAGATGGCGCAAAAGTTGTGTGGCGTCGCGTTGCGCGTTTGCGGCGGAGTTCTCTCTCCGGCCTTTGTGTCGCACCGACTCGCGGGTGGTAAAAAGGGTCGTCCCAGCAATACGCACGGCGGTACGCGTTGAGATTTTAGTCACAGGTACGAGGTAGACTAGGTGCGTGTTGACCCGTAACGTAACGAGCGCACACCCGCCCGTGAACGTCCGGTTGTGGACGACGATGCCACCCCCGACGACAAACGCCAACGCGACGCAACTATGTCCTGTGTGATTGGATAGCCGTACCGGGACGGTAGAGGGTCGGGTAGTGACGTGTGTTGGCGCGATCCGACCGCGTGTGGATCCGGATGAAACGCTCCGCGCGCGCGTACCGCCCGGCCGTCCGGTCAACACATGCTAACTTCCTCTGGTCCAGTCTTCGTGCCTCGATCTTGGCGGTGACTGCTCCGGCTTTTGCCTATAATGCTAGCTCACTAAATGGGCTGCGGGACGTCTTTGCCAACGTCGGGCTAGCGTCATGGCCAGCGCTCGGGGGGGGCTGTGCACTCAAGAGCGTCTCGAGGTCGCCGAGGCCGCCGCTGCCGCCGATGACTTGCATAGAACGGAGGCTGTCGCTACCTCCGGATGTGGACGCCAGGAGGCCTGCCCAGTCTACGGGCGCCATGCTGGCAGGTGGCGCTCCAGCGGCGCACAGAGCGGGCCCTCCAGCGACGCTGACGCTCGAGGCAGTGGAGCCCGCGGGCGCCACGTAACCAAAGGCGGCCGGCACGACGTCCGGTGGCGGCGGCGGCTCCTCCTCGTCGTCCTCTTCGAGTACCTCTGGTGGAGGCTTCCATGCTAGTGGCGTCGGGGCTGGCTTAGCTGGACGCGCTAGTGCAGGCGCCGGCGACGATGAGGGTGCGGGCGCGGGTGCCGTCGATGTGAGCGGCGTCGGCGTCGGCGGCGTCGGCGGCGTCGGCTGCGGCGGCGGCGGCGTCGGCGGCAGCCGCGGCGGCGGTGCTGGCGGCGGCCGCGGCGGAGGCTGTAACACTGCTGCGGCGGCGTTGGGTTGCGGTGGCGGCTGCGACGGTGGCAGCGGCGCTCGTGTCCAGTCAGGGCTCTGCACCGCCGCCTCTGCTGGCGGCGCACGCGGCTTGCACTCAACGGTAGCCGAGGAGGCGGGAGAGAGTGATGCGAAGAGGTCATCGAAGGGCTGTGGCGACGGCATGGCTTGAGGCCGCACCAGTTGAGGCGCTGAGCTCGCGTCCCCCGGAGCAGCCGTGGGCTGGCCGACAGCAGCCTTGCGCAGGTCAGGACCTAGGGCTTGAGCCGGGACGAGCGCCCTTACCGCCGCGACCCACAAGCCAAAGAGCTCCTCTTGCCCATCGTCGAAGCAGATATCGAGCGTGTCCCGCTCCTCCGACTGGCCGAATCGTAAGCTGAAGGATAGGTGCGGCTCATCCTCGTCCGGTAAATCCTCAGCTGCTGCGAAGTCATCTTGGAAGCGGGTTCTGGCATGTGCACGGACACCTTGGAAGCGGCGGAAGACGGCGCTCTCGCGGCCTATGAGCAGGCTCACGGCCGTGTACAGTGCGCACGAGCGCGGCTGCTTGCCGATCAAGGAGTTGATCAAACCGTTTCCCTTCCATGACAGCGTGCGCTCATCAATTGAGAGCGTGAACGTCACCTTGTGCGGCTTGCCCGCGCGGCCGTACTTGGTGGCGATGCATCCGCGCTTGAGCATCGCGATGCCCTCGAGCGCCGTCGGCGAGCGATAGGTGTGGCGCGGCAACGAGATCCCCGTCTCCCCAAGGTACGACATCGCTTCACTCAGCGCAAGTGCCCCTGATGAGGCAGGCAATCAATGGGGGCATCAGATGGGCTGTCTGAGGCCCATCAGATGACAATCAGATCTGAGGCCCACCAGATGACAATCAGATCTGAGGCGCACACAAGATCGCCCTCCCTCCGAATCTGATTGAGCTCTGATGGAGCTCTAATTGTCTCTGCGTCATCAGGTGTACAAGTGTGTCATTACCCCAACCGGCCGACCGAGACGGCGCGTTTCGTCAAGCGCTCCCCACTGCACGAGTACCCATACGGTACGGACTGTATCTCAGTACTCTTCATCGCTGCTCTCATCACTGTGCTCTCCCACCCGGGGGCACTCATGCACTTCTGCTCGCTCGTCCGGTCCGGGCGGCGCGGCAGCAGGGGGGGCGGCGGCCAAACGAACGCGATTGGAGGTTCAAGCGTCGTCTTCCTCGTCTTCCTTGTCGTCCTTCGCCGCGACGCCCGCAGCCTTGCGCACCAGCACGGCGCGCAGCTCGGCTCCCTCCCATCCGGGCTTGAGGCTGGTACCGAGATTTGATGTGATCGTCATCTCGTTAGGCGGGCTGAATTTCAAGCTCACCATGAGCTGCCTTGCCTTGCTGCCCAGGAGATGCGCGAAGCCCAGATTGTTGCAAACGGTCTTGTTCAGGGCGACCCGGCGGCTGTTCGGTGCACTCGCACCTTTAAACAAGATCTCGAGATCAGGAGTGGAGATGAGCGGTAACTGGGCGCGGCTGTCGCCCGCCGGAAGCACGAGCTCGAGGCGAACCAAGTCGCCCTCAGTTTGCCGACTATTTTGGCCGCCCGCGCTCGCGTCGTCTGCCGCCTTCTTGCGCATCGCCTCTTCGGCGAGCTCGAGCTCCTCGGGGGTCCCCGGCCACGTCGCGCGCAGCTGGGCGATGCGCACCTCGATCTGCGCGTTCTGGCCGCGCGCGATCGCGTCGTCTGCCGCCTTCTTGCGCATCGCCTCGACGGCGAGCTCGAGCTCCTCGAGGGTCCCCGTCCACGTCGCGCGCAGCTGGGCGATGCGCACCTCGATCTGCGCGTTCTGGCCGCCGCGCTGGCCGCCGCGCTTAGAGCCCAGCAACGAGCGCACGCTGCTCTGCCAGTCGGGGCGCACCCCGCTGATCAGGGACGCATTCTCCATGCAGAGCGTGACGAGCTTGTTCATCTCCTCCTTCTCCGCGTCGTCAGCGCACACGTCATACGGGCTCCATTCGCCGCCGCGCTGCGACGGTGTGACGTAGTTGTGCCCGGTGGTCTCCGAGATGCAGTCTGCACCCTCGCTCAAGACTGGCCACAGGTGTGGGTCCTGGCGGGTGACGGCGGCCGGCGGCAGCAGGCGCAACGAGCGCGCTATGTTGGTGTTGTAGACCTCGCGAAGCACCCCAAGGTTGTGATGGCCAAAGGTCACGTCCGCGATGTAGGATGTACGTAGCTCGATCATCAGCGTCCTCGCAGCCCCTGACTGGCGGAACCGTGCGGGCACCCTGACAATCAGCAGGCGGGCGTGGAGCACCTCATATGGGACTGGCACTCCGAGCTCTGAAAGTGCTGGCTCACCGAGCTGCTGCCACTCCACCTCCGGATGCACGTCAAGCCATTCCATTAGAGCAGCGCGACTCTTGGCGCCACTCAAGGAGATGAGCACCTCATCGCCGACGAACAGGAGTTGTGAGAGCAGAAGGTCAGCGCAGGCTGCCAGGTGCGCCGTCGAGGGCGGTGTGATGGACGTCCCGATCTCCTGATCGGGCACGTCATACACAAACTGTAGGTTCATGATCCCTGGCGCACAGCCACCGGTCGCGAGTGCCTGCACAGCGGCGCCCGCCACCGTCAGGGCAAGGCGGTTGCTGCCGTCGAGGAAGGCCGCGAGCGTTTCATGTAGCCCGTTGCCCGTCGTCGCGGCGCTCACTCTCGAAGCATCTTCGGGCATCTCCCAGAGGGGCGACTGCGGGTCGTTGGTCATCATCAGGTCAGTCTTGACGGGCCAGGTAATGAGAATGAGATGGCGGGAGTGGGGGCGATGTAGATAGCGCCCATTGTCGGTGTGGGCGTGGGTGAGGCCCGCACCCGACGTCACACGAGCACGCGCGAACTGACGCATCGCTTCGGCAAACTCTGGATCCGGGTCAATCGGGTGGTTGGATGCGTACGCACTTATTCCCGAAGCGAGCTCGGTCGCGGCATTCTCACAATCGCTGATTGGCCGCGGTTGGTGATCTACGTGTTTGCCATCTGCAGTGCTCGTAGCACGCACAGGATCTTGGACAAGTTTTGCCATGAGACTAGTGGCGAGCCTATGAGCTTTCACCTGGATAGGTGTCGAAGCAAGCTCCATCAGATCGTGGGTTTGCTGCAACAGATCCGCAACAGCTTCCAAGCAAACATGTTGGCGCGTGTCCCACGGCCCGGCGGTGGAGGCGAGGGAGGCGGCAATGGCGGCGGAGAGGGTGGAGGCGCGTGTGGAGGAGAAGGCGGTGGCGGCGAGGGCGGCGGAGGTGATGGAGGCGGCGACGGCGGTGGGGGCGAGGGCGGTGGAGGCGAGGGAGGCGGTGGTGACGGCGGGGGCGGCGAGGGCGGTGGAGGCAAGGGAGGCGGAGGCGATGGATCGGGAGTTGAGGGGCTCGGCGGCGGCGGC
>JWZX01000224.1:0-11528 GCA_001275005.1 Chrysochromulina tobinii
AAGTCAAGGCGTCGGCCGCAGCGGCGGACGAGGTGCTCGAAATGCACGAGGATGAGAATGATGGCGACGATGACGATGACGAGGACGAGGACGAGGACGATGACGATGACGAGGACGACGAGGACGACGAGGACGACGAGGATGACGAGGACGACGAGGACGACGAGGTCGAGGCGGCAGACAAGAACGACGAGGAGGAGGAGGACTCCGATGATGTTGAAGACTCTGACGGAAACTAACCGACACGGGTCCTGACAAGTCTCGGACGTAGTCGTTGGTCCAACCCAACGACGGATCCGATTGAATCTCCCCATCGTGCGAGGTGTCTCACAGTCCACGCGACAGCACCCTCTTCCCTGCACCGCCAATCCGCCTCTTATGTCCGCCACCGGGGTCCGGGCTAGCGCGCTTGCTAGCGGAGGCAGCTATGGCCGTACCACGATTGGCCGTCGTTGGGTGTTGGCTGTGATCCTGTGAATGAACGAACGCGTACGCGATGTGAGTGCGGCGCATGTTGGCATGAAGATCAAGATGAACTCAGTCGAGTCCCATTCACAGCGTACAAGTTTCGTGTTCGCCCTAACAACTACAATAGTATTCGCCCGCACTCGCACCCGCGGCGCGCATCGGGGCGATGTCGGAGCCGGTCAAGTGGCGCGGCCGGAGTGTCGCCGTGCCTCCCGGCGAGACCTTCGAATTCCTCATTACCGCGCCTGAGGGCGGCTGCGACCTGCGCTACACGTACTCTGTCCACGATGACCTCGCGATAACCTTTTCCATCAAGCGTGCGGATGAGTGGTCGGTCGTGCTCGCGTCCGTGGAGGGCCCGAGCAAGTCAGGCGAGGTGGCCCTGCCGGGTGGCAGCGTGTGCGCCGTCCGCTGGGAGAATGCAACCCTTTTCGCCTTCAGCGGGATGATCAACACGCGCGTCGTGACGTATGAGGTGATCATGGTCCCTCATGCGCACACGGCGCTCGCGCGGCGCCGCCGGGTCGTGCAGCTGGCCCAGACCGGCAGCGCGACATCCGAACTGCTCGCCGCGCTCGACGGGCTCGCCGTCGACTGCGAAGAAGAGCTAGGCCGCACTCCGCTCCACGGCGCCGCGGCCGGAGGCAACGTGCCGGCGCTCACCGCGCTGATCCAGCGCAAGGCGCCACTCGAGGTACGCGCCGCCGACGGGCGCACGCCGTTGCTCGAGGCGTGCGCACACGCGCAGCCCGCTGCCGTGTCGACGTTGCTCGCGATTGGCGCCGACGTGCGCGCAGTCGACGCCGCCGGCCGCAATGCGATGCACCTGACGTGCTCGGAAGGCGTGCATGCCGCGCCGCCGTCTTCGCCATCCTCGCGCTCCTCGTCAGCGCTGTCGCCCCAGGCGTCGACGCTGCGGCTGCTTCTCGACGTCGGCGGCGCGGTGGCCAAGGCACTCGTCGCCCAGTACAGCACCGGTTCCGGGGCCGAGTCGGGTGATCTCGGTCGAGAGACTCCGCTCGTTTGCGCGGCGAGGTCGGGCCTCGCCGACTGCTGCGTGTTGCTGCTGGACTCGGGCGCAGACGCGAAGGAATGTGGCGGGCTGCCTCTGCTGCTGGCGGCGCGGCACGGCCGTCTCGAAGCCGTTCGCACGCTGCTCCGACGTGGTGCGGACTCGGCCACCGTATTCGGGAACCAGGGGACCGCGCTGCATGCGGCTGCGGTGGCTGGCCATGCCGCCGTTATCGAGGAGCTGGCCACCGACGCGCTCTCCAAGGGGCCCGAGGCGGCGAGCGCGGCGTTCCTGTGCACGGACGGCGAATGGCACGCGCCGCTCCTGCTCGCCGCCACGCATGGGCGCGGTGATGCCGTCGAGGCGCTCGTGGGAGCAGGCGCCCCGATTGAGCATCCAACCGACCGGCAGGGCAACACGCCGCTGCTCCGGGCTTGCGCCGCGGGCGACCCGAAGGCGGTCGGGGTGCTGCTGCTCAAGGGTGCGAATCCGCGCCACAAGAATGTCGCGGGGCAGGATGCTCTGTTCGTTGCGGCCGTGGGCGGCCATTTGCCGATCTTGCCCCTGCTGCTGCCTGCCTGTGGGAAAACCTTGCCCGATGCGATGGTGCAAGCGGCCGCGCACGGCCAGGCGCGCACCGCGGTGGCGCTCATGGAGCTCTGTCCTTTCCCTCTTCCGGCTCCATCTGAGTCTCGCACGTCGGCGCTCGCATCGGCGCGCCTGCTCCAGGCCCTTTGGCAACGCTGTTGCGAGGAGCACGTTGGCATTGACCCCACGTCCATCGCCCTCGAGGCCGCGGGCGGGTTCGGAGAGAAGGCGGTCGCGGCCGCGGCTGCTTCGCAGAGCGGCGGAGCGGCGAGCGCCGCTGTCGCGGCCGCAGGGGCCACGACGGCGGCCGCGGTTGCGGTGGGGGTTGCTGCCGAGGTGGCCGGGTCTACTCCTGCAGCTGAACGGGAAGGGGGCGAGGCCGACGACATCGACGACTTGACCAATATCCAGGAGCTCATTCGGCGAGAGCTTCTGGCTTCCGACGGCGACGACGACGCGGACGACGAGGATGACGAAGAGTGAAGGGGGGGAGGCAAGGGATTCGCGAGTGCAAGTTCACCGACATGAAGCGCATGCGTACTGTACGCAGCAGTTACGCGGGCTTGCAGGCGGGCCCCCGTGCGGGGTATTCACGGGGTCTTGCGTGCGGGGTATTCACGGGGCCCCCGTGCGGGGTTGAGACGCGTGCGGATGATGCTCGTGCAATTAACTCAACCACTATCTTACCGACCACCTCAACACTATCTCAACTAACTCAACTTGAGAACACCATCTTACCGACCACCTCGCTGCTGCCGCGCGAGGCTGCGGGACAGTACGCTCGCATGTGCCATTAGGTTGGCGGTATTTTTGAGGGAGGCTAGCGTACCGCCGGACGTGGCCACCGCCATGTCCTCGAGAGCGTAGCCTGCATCGAGATCAGCACCGCGAAGCTGCTCGCTTGCGTGCCTCAGTGCAACTTTGTCGGCGACGAGTGCCGGGACAGAGCGTTGGATGTGCTCGACGACGTAGTAGAGGCCGACGGACGGCTCATGGGCCAAATTATGTATCAAACCTGTTGTGGAGGTCGCCAATCGCTCCGATGCCTGCCGGAGCTCACGGTTGTCATCGTCGGCAGGCATCGACGGAAATTTTTGTGCTGTCGATCATGAAGTCGAAGACTTCATGTTAATACACACAACACGTAAGCAGCACAGCCGTGAAGGCAAAACAAGAAGACTTCACGCAAAAAAGAAAATCCTCGGAAGACCTTTGTGGCACAGGGGGGGGGCAGAATCCTCGAGCTCTTGGATATCGGTTGTGAGCGAGTTTCGTCAACACGTGAACGACCCTTCCCGGGCCGTCCAATCCAACTTGATGCCCGATGCTCGAGATCCTCTTCAGGGAGGTCTCGCACGCGATCTGGCAAAGTTTCTGGTGAAAGTGCAGAAGGAACGTCGCTTGAGGCTGGTGCGCCGTACTGAGGACCGCTTGCGCAAGGCGATGCCCATCTCCACTACGCCGCCGTCTTCCCCAATGGGTGCCGCCGCCGTCGTCCCCAACAGCGCTGATGACCCCACTGCGCTCGAATGCGCGTATTGCAGCCAGGAGAGCAACAGCTCCAGCGCCGCCGATGCTGCCCGCCCCTGCGACCGCGCTGAGAACAACAGCTCCATCGCCGCCGATGCTGCCCGCCCCTGC
This sequence comes from Chrysochromulina tobinii, assembly GCA_001275005.1. Lineage (NCBI taxonomy): Eukaryota > Haptophyta > Prymnesiales > Chrysochromulinaceae > Chrysochromulina > Chrysochromulina tobinii. The sequence goes on from JWZX01000224.1 coordinate 3,710, forward strand.
GACCGCGCTGAGAACCCCTACGCGCTCGAGTGCATCCTCTGCCTTGATGCTTACGAAACAGGCCAGCGCGTGCGGACGCTTCCATGTGACCACGTATTCCACCAGCACGTATTGTTGGGGATTCACCCAACGACTGTGGTATCGTGCGTGTGGAGGGAGAGTTGTTGGGGATTCACCCAAGAGCGGTTCTGAGGTCAGGTCGGACCGCTGAGGACATGAAGCTTTTTTTTGCCCAGGAGGTGTCCAGAGGGTGTTTCGAGACTCCCTGGAGTTAGTACGGGGCCCTCGGAGGCGCGGGGGGGTTAGGGGAGGGTAAAAACATAAATCGTGAAACGAAGGCCTTAGGAAATAGGGGATCGTGAATCGAAGGCGTTTCGTCACTAGAAACCCTATCCATGGCGCACCCTGGCTTCATCGTGGTGAAGGCTGCCGCCCAGGCGAACGGCGCAAACTGTAGCCCTTGGCTCTGCGAATGCTGATGCTTAAAACGGTCCAGTGTGCGCCATAGGGTCCGGCGATGAGGGTGGCGTACAATGTATGAGCAAAACGTGTTGTAGCGGTCATATAAGTCATTCAAGCACACGTTCAATCACGCGCTACTGGAATCGAAGATAAGTGGCACCAAGGCACCATGTCTTTCGCGCAGTGGTGGGTGCTAGACCTGACCTCAGAAACGCTCTCCAGGCCCCAGGCGCCCGGGGGGCGCAAGGGCAGTGCACGGTGCCCTCTTGATGAACGTGAGGGAGTAGCAATCTGGTAAATAAGCATGGGAAGTACAGATTAAGTACCGCGGGATCGTCAGACACCAGAGTCCCGCTCCCGCGGTGAAAGCGCGTCCATACTCCATTCTCGTCGCAATGGATACCCGTCCATTCTCGTCGCAAATGGAGAATACGCCGTCGCATTGCGATAGAGGCCCTCGTGCTTGGGGGTTCGGAGAGTGTGCGCGTTTGTGTGTTTCACAGCAACAGCTTTGGAATTGAGGAATTCCATTCTCAGAACGCGGCGCCGTCGCGTGTCGGTGTGCGTACGCACACATGTGGAGCACAGACCTCGAGGGGTGCGCGCTCCAAACTCTCCGGAACCGTCGCGAAGTGGTGGTTCGCCATCCGCGAGGCACGCTCACTCACCCACCCTCCTGCCCTGTGATCGCTGAACGCTGTGCAGGAACAGCGGATGGGGGCACCAGCAGCAGCAGCAGCCGCAGATGTTACCAGGCGCACAGCTTCCCGGCATGCAGCTTAACGGCGCGCAGCTGCCTAGCGCTCAACTTCCCGACTTTGGCTTTGGCGGCGACTCTACCGGCGGCCTGCTGCCGGCAATGCCCGGTGCGCTCGGGCTGCCATCGGCGCAAGACTTTGGCGGCTTTGAGCAGGAGCAGCACGGCGGCGGCATGGGTGGCGGCCGGCTCGAGCCGGTGCTCGAGAGCACCGAGCGCTCCGCCTTCTCGACCGTTGGCAATCTCGATGGGGAAGGTGAGGGCACACTGGGCGCCGTCTCGGGCTTCGGCTCCGTCAAAAAGGGTTTCTTCGACGCGTCTTCCCTCGGCGACGATGACGTGGAAGCGACCAGGCGGGAGCTCGCCAAGTGCCAGGCTGAGCTTGCGGCCTCGCGCGCGGAGCTGGCGGAAGAGAGGAGGAAGCACACGTACAACGTGCGCCGCATGCTCGACGCCAACGAGGCACTCCAGGCGCAACTGCGAGAGCTCAACGGCGTCGTCCAGCGGATCGTCATGAAGACGTTGAACTTGCAGCGCACCGGCGCCGTCCCGAGCAGCGCCGTACCGGGCGGCATCAACCCGCCCAAGGGGGGTGGCAGCAGCGGCCCCTTCCCGGCGATGGCCAAGCCGGGCGCGAAGCCTAAGCCGTCCCTGACGGCCCCCGCGAATGCAGCAGACACTCTGGCGGACCACCATGCTCCCACAGCTCCCACAGCTCCACCTGGACCTGGGTCCAAGCCCAAGCAAGAGCCACCCGGCGCTAAGCCCTTCAAATGATCTCTTCTCCAAACCGACACTCTCCGATCGGGATCGCCGCCCGCCGATTTGGTTTTTTTTCAGCGGGGGCTTTGACGGCGATGACGTCTGTGTATTGTAGACGTTGTACAGAGCTTGCACAGCTTCATCTGTGGCGTCGGCCCTTCCGGCTCTGAAAAGTGAAAAAACATTGTTTAACGAAACTTCCGAGTTCAGCGTTCGGAAACAGCACATGCCACATGCCCCCCGTCGATAGTGTGCGGACGCCCGGGCGGGGGCGGGGGCGACCTCCGGCGTTACCGCGCGCCGGAGCCGAACCGCTTCGTGTCAACCGGCGGCGTCGACGGCGGCGGAGCGCCGAGCGACCCGGCCCGCGGCCGGGCGCGGGCGACGATACATCGGAGACGGGACGTGGCTGGTTCGGAGTCGGACATGCGATGCCGATGGTGCATGCATGGAACCATTACTGTGCGGTCACGGCGGTCTTCTCTGTGCATCACACTTAAAGGGATGTTAAATACTTAAATTAGCAAACAACGGCGGTTCGGGTTCGCGCTTCGCGGCGCGCTCTGACTTCTAGGCGCGTTCAAACGATCACGTTCTCGCATCTCGGACGACGTCACGAGACGTCGTGACGTCGAGATCAAGCGGTGGAGCGGAGAACTCGCATACCAGGCTCAAGCGGGACTTGGACTGCGAATCTATCTTTATCAGACACGCCGTGCGCGGCGCGTACGCAGCTCGCATGGCGCGAGCATCCTAGTGCTAGCGTCGACCGGGTCCCCACGGGTCACATGTGCTCATCATGTGCGGTGACGGGGCGCGCGGCCGAACTAACGATCCCCTGCGCGCTCGTTGCCGCGCGCTCTCGGCTCGCCCTCGCTTACGCCGTACCGAGCCTGCGCCACGGCTGGTGTCCCACAGCTACGACTTCACAGCTCCGACTTCACAGCTCCGACTTCACAGCTCCGACTGCACGTCCCCTTACATGCATCTTGCCTCATCTTCTCATCTTCAAGAGCCACATCGGCATCATCCAGATCATCCATCCCATTCACCTCGATAGTTCATGAGCCCCAAGCCTTGACCTCGCCCGCTATCCGGCTTCACACGCGCGCAGGCTTCACACCCGGCTTCACACCCGGCTTCACACCCGGCTTCACACCCGGCTTCACACGCGCAGCTCGCGGGCCGATCTTCATCCTCAGAAGCGGAAGAGCCGCCCGCCGTGCGCCGTGTGCCCTATCGTGTGCCCGATTGGCGCGTTCACACCCAAAGTCCCCTCAGCACTGCCCGGCGTCGTCCCGGGCGACGGTTGGCGCACCCCCTTCTTTCGGACCACGGTGCCGCCAACGGCCCTCAGCTCGCGGTGCATCGTCGGAGTTGCGATGCCTGACGGTAGGGTGGACGGTAGGGTGGACGTGAGAGTTGAGCGCCCCGACCAGTCGTCCTGCATGCAAGGGCTACCAGGGAGATTCTGCGAGCTGCCGGGGAGATTCTGCGAGCTCCAGGGCGCCACGTCCGTGAAGCTCCTGCGCCGGCTCGGCGTCTGCGTCGGAGTGCTTGATGACGGGGACGTCCCGGCGCCCCCTCCTTCCCCCCCGGTGCCGCACAGGGCCGTCCTCGTCTGACGAATCCGGTTTGGGCAGTGACGAATCTGTCGGTCCCGTGGGCTTTTTCCGCCTTCCCCCGAGCAACCCCCCCAGCCGCCGTCGAGGCTCCGCTGCGGCCGTATGGTGGTTCGTATGGTGGCTCGCGTAACTGTTCGGTGAGGCAGCGGCACTCGCGGCGGCGCTCCCCATCGGGTTCCCAATCGGGTCGTTCTCCTTATCGCGCTCCCCACTCGCCCCGCGCCGGCCGGCGCCGCTGCCTTCACGCTTCGATGGCTTGCCTGTCTTCACAGGCGCCGGCGCGAGCTGCGCAGGCGCATTCGCGTTGGATACGCCGTTGGCGATCTGGACGGGCGCGGCCGAGGGCTTGGGTGCGAGCGTCTTGTTGAGCGGCGCCACCTCCACGCTCGCCTTCTGAGGGAGGAGCTCGTCGGGGAATTCGTCAATGACGAGGGGTCCATCCCAAGATCTCCCAATCGATCTCCCCATCGGGAGCGACCCCATCGGGCGAGGCCTCGCCGCCTCCGCCCGTGCGTCTCTCTTGGCTGCCTTCAGCTGCCCGACCGCATCATGCACCGCCGGGGCAAGCGGCGGGGGGCAGCGGCGGGGGGCGGCGCCGGGGGGCGAGAGAGCGCTCAGCTCCAGATTCGTGGTGACCGACGAGGTGCCATCTCCGCGAATCTCGATCTGGAGCCTCGGAGATGGCAGGACCCGAATCTCAACCCGCGGCGTGGTCACGATCTGCATCGTCGGCGCTCGAGCGAGCGAGTCAGCACGCGCCTCGGAGGCCGCCGCCCGCGCCGCCGCCGCTGCGTCTCGCGCGCGCCGCGCGCTGAGCGAGCCATCTCTATCCCCATCCCCATCCACGGAGGTCGCGGCGGCGGCGGCGGCCGAGGCGGCGGCGGCGGCCGCGGCGTTGGGGAGGCTCGTGAAGATGGGTGCTGTGAAGGTGGGTGCTGTGAAGGTGGGTGCGGCAGCAGTTTCTGCTTCGACCACTGGCGCCTTCACCGGCGCCATCGAGGGCGCCGTCGCGGGCGCCGTCGCCGTCGCGGGCGCCGTCGCCGTCGCGGGCGCCGTCGCCGTCGCGGGCGCCGCTGGGGACTGTTTGAGCGGCGGCGGGGCGGACGGTTTGGCGCGCGGCTCAAAGGTCTTCATGAGGGCCTCGCGCGCCCGCGCCGAGTTGAGCGCCTCGTGCACCACCGCTGGGGAGGCTGCCCGTGCCGCGGCAGCCACCGCCACGGGCGGCGGCGGGAGCGGCGGCATGTCGACCGGTAACACGGCCTTGTTGCTCGGCGGCTGCGGCGCCAGTGAGGCCGTAGCAGGCAGCGACGGCGGCGCGAGCTGCAGGCTCTTTTGCAGATGGGCCCTGGCGCGCGCGCTGTCGGTCGGCTCATTGACGACCGCGGGTGAGCCTGCCTGGGAGACCGCCTGCACGGTGGATGGCGAGTGGTGAGTGACGAGGCAATCAGGACGCAATCAGGACGCGATCAGGACGCGATCAAGAGGCCATCAAGAGGCCATCAAGAGGCGATCAAGAGGCGATCAAGAGGCCATCAAGACGCAATCAGGATGCAATCAGGAGGCCATCAAGAGGCCATCAAGAGGCCAAGAACGGCACTCGCCTGAACGGTCGAAGTCGCTCGCTCCGACCAGACACCGTCCCGTTCGGTCCAGCCCGACGCCTCCGAGCTCTGGACCGATGGCGGCGCGTACCTGTGGGGAAAGGGGAGGACGCGCGCGCCGTGGTGAGCACTTGCATGCGCCCCCCCCAAAGCTCGAGCGCTCTGGACCGATGGCGGCGCATACCTCGAGGTGCGCTTGGTCGCAGCTGCCGCCACGGCCGCCGCGAGGGCCGCCATACCTACCCCTAGGGCGGTGGGACCATCCTTGACAGGCGCGGGAGTCACGCACGCAGTGCCCTTCGCGGGCGCCGTGTCGGGCGCGCTGCTCTTCAGCGGGAGGGGTGGCACAGCCGGGTGGCGAGCTTGTGGAGGCGGCGCCCTCGTCGGCAACGGCGGCGGCAAGGCGACGATAGGTGGCGGCACCGGAGGTGGTGGCACAGCTGCCACAGACACGGCGCTGGCTGCCACGGCAGCAGGCGCGCCTGCGCCCGCCGCCCTCGCCTCCGCCGCCCTTGCCTCCGCCGCCCTTGCCTCAGCCGCCCTTGCCTCCGCCGCCCTTGCCCGAACCTCAGCGGCTGCCGCACGCTGCTCGGCGGCGGCGCGGGCGGTCTCAGAGCCAGCACGTTCACGCCTCGCCACCTCCGCCTCCGCCATCGCCGTGTGCGCCCGCGCCTGCGCCGCCGCTGCGGCCTCGTGGCCACGCGCCTCGGCCGCCCGCGCCGCCGCCTCTGCCGCCTTCGCCGCCGCCTCTGCTACCATGGCCGCCGCCTCGGCCGCCCGCGCCGCCGCCTCGGCGAGCTTCGCCTGCTCCTCGAGAACCGAACGCGCTGTGGTGAGCACTTGCATGCAAGGCAGGTCATCAGTGGCAATCAACGTGCCTGCTCCTCGAGTGCGGAACGCGCTGTGGTGAGCACTTGCATATGCAAGGCAGGTCATCAGTGGCAATCAACGTGCCTGCTCCTCGCGCTCCACAGCACGGCTGACCGCGGCCTGTGCCTGCTGCTCGGCCGCTTGCGCCGCCTCTGCGCGCTCCGCCGCCGCGCGACTCGCCGCGAGCGCCTCGGCGAGCTCCTGCTTCGTCTTCGTCAGCTCGGCGGTCGCCGTGAGGTTCGTCAGCTCGGCGGTCGCCGTAAGGTTCGCCACGGCCGCCTTCTCCTTCTTCTCCTTCCGCCGCTGCTGCTGCTCGAGCTGCTGCGCGGCCGCACGCTCCGACTTGGTGGCAGACAGCTCCTGCGCAGTCGATTGAAGCTGCATCGATGCCTGCGACAGCTGGTCCGCTTGGCGGCGGATAGTCGCGGTCAGCTCCATCTCCCTCTTCCTGAGCCGTTCCACTTCGCGCCGCTCCGCTTGCGCCTCCGATCGGTGCTCTTGAACGAGCCGATGGAGTGCCTCCGCCTGCGCGGCCGCCTCGGACGCCTCCCGCCTCGCCGCGTCCGCTTCTCGCCGCGCCGCTGCCGCCTGCTCGGCCGCCTGGCCCACCGGCGCATCAGCCTCGATGCGCGCGGCGGCCGCCTCACGCAGCTCGCGCAGTTGGGCTTGAAGCAACTCGGCCTCGCGCCGCGCCTCCTCGGCCTCGCGCCGCGCTGCGAGGACTTGGTCATCCGACGCCACCGCTGCGCCATGAGCGCGCGCCATCTCCGAGGTGATGGCCGCCGACGCCTTCGCCGCTGCCTCGGCCGTCGCGGCGCCAACGTCGCCGCCCTCACCCGCGCGCGCGGCCGCAAACTCATACGATGCCATCTTCAGAGAGTCGCGCAGCGCAGGCACCTCGCCAGCGAGCAGCGCGCGCACGCCGAGCTGCACGATGTCCGCCTCGCGCTCGACGGTGCGCCGCAGCTGGCCCTCGAGCAGCGCAAGCTCCCCTCGGAACACAGACATTGCGACCATCACCTCGGCGCGCTCGGCAATGCGGCGCGCGCTGTTGTGCCTCTCCTTGGGCTGCGACATCGTGATGTTCAGCTGCATCGGCGCCGCCGCGGGTGCGTTGGGCGTCGCCGCCCCGGGAGGCGGCGCGACGGCCAACGCGGCAACCGATCGGCGCGCCTCGTAAAGCTGCACATTCGAGAGCTGGAGCGCCTGGCGCGTCTCCGCGTGCGCGGCGCGCTCGGCGCGCAGAAGCCGATCCACACATCCCAGCTCGAACTGCGCCGCCTGCGAGTACATAATGGCCCACGAGCGGCTCTCGAATGACCTTCGAAAAAGGGCGGGGTGTGAAGATGGGTATGAAGTGAGAATAAAATAAATGAGGAGCTACTTGTGCTTAAATAATTGATGAACTTCGTGCAAAACGTCGGTGCAAGACGCGACTTGCGGTTCGTCAGTTCCGTTGCGAAGGGGCGCGGTACTGTACCGAGCTGTACAACGACGGCCAGTTGTTTTTTTAGTGCCCGCCGCCCGCCCGACTTCGCAAATCGCCAGCTTGGCCAGCTTGCCAAGTCGCCTACGGAGGAAAGCACCTCTTCCTCGAGCGTGTGCGCTATCACCTCTTTCAGCATCTCGGGCCGCCTGTCGAATGCAGTCAATGGATGCAGCTGAGGGTGGTGCTCATGGCGATGCTGCTTCGACGATCGCTGCCTTCGAAAAGGAAGAACTCGCGCGCGAGCAGCTGCAGA
>JWZX01000230.1:0-13580 GCA_001275005.1 Chrysochromulina tobinii
ACTCAGTACTTGTGTAGACCGAGGGGAGCGGAGCCGTCCGTCGAGACGGTGGTGGAGTGAGCGTGGGGGGACCGCGAAGAAACTGAAAACTGAACACGACGCACCTGCCAGCGGTTCACGAAGTGTACGCTCGACTAGTCTATCCAAAATCTCGGCGCCATGCTGTTCCCCACACGTCTGTGAAATAGAGTCGCCGGGGTCGACCCGCGTAAGAGTCCCTCGGTTTTTTGCTGACCCAACGTGCTCATGTTTCCCGTGATCGGCTTCGTTCACGGGATTCTTATCTCGCCTCGCGATGCCGACAGTCCTTCTTGCTGCCCTCGCCGCCGCGCTCGCGGACGCGCCGCCGCGCATCTTCGACCACATTTCGGTCACGGCGAGCGCCTCGTGGGCCAACGATCCCATCATCGAAGCGGCATCACTTCTCTACGGCGAGCTCGGCGGCCGAGGCGTGGCGTGGTTCCTCAAGGGCGTCGCAGGCCAACCCGGTTGTGAGGACGTGCGCTGCGCCGCCAGGGCGATCAGTTCGCTGAGCTTGCCGCCGCTTCAGGTCCGTGCGCTCGGCGCCGCTCTGGCCGCGCGGGTGGAGGCGCCCAAGGTGGAGGCCTGGGCGCAGCTCGCGGCCGCCGTGCCGGGCTCCTCACCCGACCGTGGAGCGCTCGCGCACGCGGCCGTGTGGCTCTGCACGTGCGACGGGCGCATCCACGTGGAGGTGGAGGATGCGCTGGCGGCGCTGGCAGTGCTCGTTGACTCACCCGAGGAGTGCCGCGAGGCGAGCGCCAGCGCCGTGCCCGCGGCGCTCGACCACGCGTTCGACAACGACAACGCGGGCGGACGCAGGAGCGCGGACGCCATTTCCACAGCTCCGTTACTGATCGCGTACGTCGACCCGCACGCCGGGGCTGCGATGGGCGCGGCAATGGCGGCGCTACTCGCCGTGCCACCCGCCACCGCGCGCATCGTGCTGCGCTACCGTCCCTCGGCCGCCGTTAGCCCGGTGCCTCTTCAGGGCTTTGGGACGGTCGTGCGGCTGAAGGCGTCCGAGTACAAGGTGGTGGACGACCGCGGCGTGGAGGCGGCGGCCGATGCGGCCGACGAGAGCGACGACGATGCCGTCGAGGGCGAACCGGCCGGAGGAGACGAGGCGCCTTCGTTTCTGCTGCGCAAGCGAGCGGGTGAGCCGCTCGTCGCGTGCATGCTGATTGCCTCCCTCATTGCGAGCGGGTGAGCCGCTCGTAGTTGCGACGGCGGTCACGCGAGTGCATGCTGATTGCCTCCCTCATTGCACGCAGGTGAGCCGCTCGTTGGCGACGGCGGCGACGGCTCGAGCCTCTCCGCCGCACGGCTTGGCGCTCTGAGCATGCAGGCGGCGGTGGCGGTGCTGCGCGCGCGCCGGCCGTTACCGACGCTCCGGGACGTGAGCGGGTTGCTCCCAAGCCTCGCACGAGCGCTCTCGCGCATTAATTTGAGCTCACCTGCCCACGAACCCCTCGTACGCTCGCTCGTGACGAACCCCTCGTGACGAACCCCTCGTGACGAACCCCTCGTGACGAACCCCTCGTGACGAACCCCTCGTGACGAACCCCTCGTGACACACTCCGAGCAATGCTGCTACCAGCATGCTAACTGCCGCTGATGGCCTGCCTGATTACCTCCCTCATCAGGTACGCTCGCTCATCGCGATCCGGCCGCTTTTGCAATCAGCATGCAACTCACTGCTGCTCAACGGCTTACCAATCGACCTCACCCGTGCGGACTTGGCCCCTCTGATTACCTCTGATTACCTCTGATTACCTCTGATCACCTCTGATTACCTCTGATTACCTCATGCGTGTGGCCTTGGCGCCTCGAGCGCGCCTCCCATCCCACCACCCGCGATTGCATGCTGAGCGCACCTCCCATCCCTCCCTCATTGCATGCAGGTGCGGACTTGGTGCAGCACACGATGAAGCTCGTGCTCACCGAGGCGAACACAGCGGCCCAGCTCGTGCAGCTCGGCTTGCGCCCAACTGTCGTGAGCGCGCTGCTCACGACGGCGCCCCCGCCCCCGGTGCGCATCGACGCCCGCAGCCTCGAGAGCGCCACGCTCTGGCTGAGTGACCTGAGCGCGCCTAATTTGGATGGGGGCTTCAAAACATGGCCCTCGGATCTAAGCTCGGCGCTTAAAAAGGGCCTTCGGGGCGCGCGCCAGTTCACAAGGCATAACCTGTTCACAGCCATCTTCGCCTTCGACCCGGCGACGATGCACGGCGCGCGCACGGCCGGCTACGTGGCGACCATCCTGAAGCGGAGCGCGCCTCTTCGGATTGGGGTGCTTGCTCGCTCGGCGGACGGTAACGGAGATTCCAATCTGGCCACGCGCGCTCTCGCGGGCACTTGCATGCTGATGGCCCCTGATTGCCCCCCTCCCACCCTCCCTAACTAGGTAGCGGAGATTCCAATCTGGCCACGCGCGCTCTCGTGCACTTGCATGCGGTGGGGGGCAAGGCGGCACTGATCGCTTTCCTGCGCACCCTCGGCGCACGGGCGGGGGCGGCAGTTGGAGCGCCGCGGCGGGCACCCGAGCTGGCGGCAGCACCGGTGGACGCAGCCGAGGAGGGGGACGCGGCGGGGGCGGACGAAAGTGATGCGCTGGCTGCAGCAAACACGGACGGCGACGCGCAGGCGGAGGCGGGGAGCGCTCAGGACGACGCGACGACGGTGGCCGAGGGCGATGCGCGTCGTACTGAGCGTGCCTCCGCTGTTCTTGAGCCGACGGTCCCACGGCAGGTGCTCGTGATTGCATGCTGATTGCCTCCCTCATTACCAGCTCTTGAGCCGACGGTCCCACGGCAGGTGCTCGTGATTGCATGCTGATTGCCTCCTTCATTACCAGCTCTTGAGCCGACGGTCCCACGGCAGGTGCTCGTGGACGCTGTGGCGGCGGCGCTCGAGGTCATCGCGGGGGGCGCCAAGGGGGGAGGAGGAGGCAAGAAGGGCAAGAAGCGCAAGGCCAAGTCGGCGGCGGCAGAGGAGGAGGCGACGGCGTCGGCAGGCTCGGAGGCGGCGAATGCCACGGACGGTAGCCGCCCGGCACGGCGCGCGGAGGAGGTCCTCCTGCAGCTCGGCATGATCGGCGAAGGCATAGGGCTCGAGGCCGCCGAGCGTGTGGAAGCCATGGACTTGGCCGCCAACCTGCTCGGGCTACCTGCCTCCCTACCCGTCGCCCTTCTCAACGGACTGGTGCTGATCCCCGAGGCGCCCATTACGGCGCTCTCAGGCGAGGCGCTCTGGGGGGAGATGATTGCACTTGCAATCACGAGAGAAGCTCAGGTGATTGCATCCCTCATCAGGCGGCGATCGTGCAGTACGATTGGCCGTCTGATTGCGTCTGATTGCGTCTGATTGCGTCTGATTGCGCTCACGAGAGAAGCTCAGTTTGTCCGTGCGCTCATCGAGGAGGGCGCCCTGATGATTGCCTGTGATGGCCTCTGAGGACCTCTAATCGCCACTGTCATCAGGTTGTCCGTGCGCTCATCGAGGAAGGTGCCCTGAGCGATGGCGCCAACCTTACCGGCACCGAGGCGACGGCGAGATCGGGCGAGATGCATAGTGCGAGATCGGGCGAGCTCCATAGTGCGCTGCTCGAGGTGCTCATGTCAAGGGGGAAGGTGGCGCCCTTTTATTCTGCACAGCTCGCAGTAGCTGCCAAGGAGGAGACTGTGCGCGATGCCATCCGTGCGGCGGGGGCGGCGGCGGGTGGAGAGGCGGATGGGCAGGCAGCGCCGTATTGGGCGGATGGGCAGGCAGCGGCGAGCGGCAAGGCGTCTGCGGCAGCAGAGGCGACCCAGTTGGCGGGAGTGGTACGCATGCACGGGGAGCGATTGGATTGGCGAGCGCTTGCATGCTGATGGCTTCTTAATGGCTTCTGATTGCCCTCCTCCTACCCTCCCTAATTAGGTACGGGTCCTCGAGGAGCGCGTATGGAATCCCGAGTCGCCTTCGAATGTGCATGCCGACTCGCGCCGACTGCATGCACGCCGGCTGGTGCTCAACCCTAATTTGGAACGCTGTGCTCGAGAGGGGAGCTGCCTCGAGATTGCGGGGATAGGGGATGGCGCCGCGCTGCACTTGGTTGCGATCGTCGATCCTCTCACGGTGCAAGCGCACAAGATAGCTGCCCTGCGGATCGCATGCTGATTACCTCCCTCATTACCTCGGCAGGTGCACGCGCACAAGATAGCTGCCCTGCTGATCGCTCTGCGGGAGGAGATGCATGCACGCGTGACGCTCCTCCTCGCACCGAAATCTCCGCCGAGCTCCGACGATCTCGCCGAAGGCGCCGTGATGGGCAGCCTTTGGTCCCCCGAGCCATCCGCTGCCTCGATGCCCCTCGATGCCTTCCACAGGTGATTGCTCTGGATTGCTCTGGATTGCTCTGGATGGCTCTTGATTGCGCATGATTGCGCATGATTGCTCTTGATGGACCCTTGATGGCTTTTGATGGGATGGGCACGTCTCTCTCTATCTCTCTCTCCGCGTTCCACAGCTTCGCCGTGCAGCTCGATCCGCTCAAGACGGCGCCTCCCGCGGCCACCTTTGAGATGTTTCGGCCGAGGGCGCCGCAGACGCTCACGCTCACGCCCGAGGCGCCACCAGGTGATTGCATCTGATTGCGTCTGATTGCGTCCCTCATCAGACGCTCACGCTCCGCCCGAGGCGCCACCAGGTTGGGTGATGACGATCTCCGCCGCGAGCTCCGACCTCGACAATCTGCGGCTGCACACGCTACAGTCCAGCCAGTCCGTGCATGCAGCCTACTCGCTCAGCGCCTTGCTTGTCACCGGAAAGTGTGTGGATCGCTCGGGGGGTGGTGTCGGCGGTGCCAAGGGCGGCGGCGGCGGCGGCGGCGGCGGCGGCAAGAAGGCAGCTCATGGCAAGAAGGGTAAGCAGCAGCGGCGGTGGCGAGGGAGCACTGATGACCTCTCTAATTACCTCTGATGGCCTCTCTAATTACCTCTGATGGCCTCTCTAATTACCTCTAATGGCCTCTCTAATTACCTCTGATGGCCTCTCTAATTACCTCTGATGGCCTCTGCACGACTCTGAGGGTGGCCAACACTGATTGCCCCTTTCATCAGGCAAGCGGCGGCGCGAGATGACCGAAGCGGATGCGGATGGGCACGCCGCCTCCGCCGGAGGGAATGCATGCACAGCGGCGGCCCTCGAGCTGCATCGGGCGCTCGGTACGGCGCTCACTACGGCGCGAGCTCCGACGGCCGAGATGGGCGCGAGCCGCGATCTCGTCAATCTCGTCAATCTCGTCCACGCGCCCGCTTCGGATACCCTCGTCATCGGCTCCGAGTATGCGCTGCACCCCGACTGCACCCCGATCGACCTCTGGCATGTCTCGGCGCATGCACGTGCTCACCACGGCGCCCTGCCCCCCCCCTCCCCACAGGTACTTTCAATTGCAGGCGCCGGGGCCTGGGCTGTGGTCAATCTCGCTCGCCTCCGGCGCCGAGCTCCTGAGCGCCCGCCACGGCGCCGCTACAGGCGCCCGCTACGGCGCCGCCGTCCCGGGCAGCCGTTACGCCGCGCCTCCGGCCCGCGCCCTCCCCGTGCCGCTCCTCTCGTATACCGGTGCGACGCTCGACATTCTCGTCGGCGCAGACCCAAATCATGGCTTGAGCACACGCACCACCGCCGCCCCGGCTCTCGCCGCCGCCCCCGCCTCCGCCGCCGCCGGTACGGCGCTCGACGAAACAGTCCACATCTTCTCCCTCGCATCGGGGCTGCTCTATGAGCGCTTCCTACGCATCATGATGAAGACGGCCGTTGAGCGCGCGAGCCGCCCACTGAAGTTTTGGATCCTTGGCAACTTCCTCTCGCCCGCCTTCCGTCACGCTGTGAACAGCGGCGCGCTCGCAACGGCCGTTGGCGCTCAGGTGATTGCATCCCTCATCAGGTGGCGATCGTGCTCTACGATTGGCCGCCTGAGTGCGTCTGAGTGCGCCCGAGTGCGTCTGATTGTGGATGATTGCGTCCCTCATCAGGTGGCGATCGTGCAGTACGATTGGCCGTCTCACCTGCGAGAGCAGACGGAGAAGCAGCGGCTCATCTGGGGGTACAAGATCCTGTTTCTCGACGTGCTCTTCCCACAGGTGAAAGGCGATGATTGCGATGGAGTCCGACGAATCTCCGATGAATCTCCGATGGATCTCCGACGAATCTCCGATGGGCTGTCTCGTCCTCACCTTGCCTTCATCGCAGTCGCTCCGCAAGATCATCTTCGTCGAGGAGCTGATTGCCTCTTGATTACCTCTGATGAGCCCTAATTGCCTCCGTCGCAGTCGCTCCGCAAGATCATCTACGTCGACGCGGATCAAATCGTCCAGGGCGACCTCGCAGAACTTTGGGATAGGTGATTGCCACGGAAGGACACTAATGGGCACCCTGATTGCCACCCTGATTGCCGCCCTGATTGCCATCCTGATTGCCATCCTGATCGTCCAACGGGACCTCGCCCCTGATTGCCACCCTGATGACCTCCGATGCTCCCCAATGTGGCACTTCACACCCAACCGAACTTCACACCCAACCGAACTTCACACCCAACCGAACTTCACACCTTTGCGGCAGGCCTCTCCTCGGCGCTCCGGTGGCCATGACGCCCTTTTGCCGCGCCGACCCAAATATGGCAACCAAGGGCTTCCGCTTTTGGGAGACCGGCTTCTGGGCAGGCGCGCTCGGCGGCAAACCATACCACATCTCCGCGCTCTTCGTCGCGGATCTGGCCGCCTTCCGATCGATTCGGGCAGCAGGGGGGGCGAGCGCGCCGTCGTGGGCAAGCGAGCAGGGCGTGGGTGACATTTACCGGTCGACGTATCAGTCGCTCACAGCTGACCCGAGCTCGCTTGCCAACCTCGACCAGGACTTACCCAACTACCTGCAGGGCATGGTGATTGCGTCTGATTGCGTCTGATTGCGTCCCTCATCAGGACGTACCCAACTACCTGCAGGGCATGGTGATTGCGTCTGACTGCGTCTGATTGCGTCCCTCATCAGGTGCCCATCCACTCCTTGCCCGAGGAGTGGCTCTGGTGTGAGTCCTGGTGCGGCAACGCCTCGCAGTCCGCTGCGAAGACGATCGACCTGTGTAACAACCCGATGACCAAGGAGCCCAAGCTTGAGCAGGCGAGGCACTCTTCATTACCCTTGATTACCCTTGATTGCTCTTAATTAACCCGATGACCAAGGAGCCCAAGCTCGAGCAGGCGAGGCACTCTTGATTACCCTTGATTACCATTGATTGCTCTTAATTAACCCGATGACCAAGGAGCCCAAGCTTGAGCAGGCGAGGCACTCTTGATTGCTGTGGATTGCTGTGGATTGCTGTGGATTGCTCTTGATTGTACTTGATTGCGCTTGATTGCTCGGGCAGGCGAGGCGCATCGGAGGGGAGCGCTGGGCCAAGATCGACGCCGAGCTCGAAGCCGCCCTCGGGGGGGGAGCCTCCGCCGCGGTAGGTTCTGAAGGTGGCGCTCACGGCGGCGCGAATATGTCACCATCGGCAGCACTCATGGAGAAGACGGAGCTCTGACGCACCGCTGGAAACGTGAAAGTGACCACTTACGTTTTACGAGTTCGGAACTTACCCCGTGGGTTATAATCCTCGGGCCGATCATCTTCTCATAATGACGACAAATGCGTCGTTCCCCAGCCGATGCAGGCTACATTGTTTTGAGCACGGATGTGCGAGCTTGGCTTTTTTGTGAGAAAAAAAAAGGGTTCACACGAACGAGTCTCCATGGCTTCCCAGAGCCCACAAGACCCATGCATGGACGAAGATACCATGGCAAGGCAGTTCCCGCGCCTGCAAGGCGCCGGCATGAGCGGCCCACTAGGAGCAGGCGGCTACGCTAGCGGCGAACACATCGGCTCATCGAATGCCCGGGCGCGTGCCGCCGCGAGCATGAACACGGTCTGCACAGCCACGGAAGTGGAAGCAGTTCTCGACATCGACGCAGTTGAAGTGGAAGCAGTTGATGACATGGACGACTCCATCGAGGTTGAAGTTGTACTCGTTGACGAGTCCCGGATGGACACAGGCTCCTCGTCGACGCCACGAGTTTCGACAGATGACGTGCAGCACCTCAGGGCGATCAAGGCAAGGGCTGCCGCGGCAGCGGAGGGGCTGGAGCTGGTGCCGTCGTCGAAGAACCAGACGGGCTTCAAGGGCGTGACCTTGACTCGTGGCAGGTACTATGTGGACGTCTGTGAGAACGGCATGACGCGCCACCTCGGGGGCTTTGCAACGCGAGAGGAGGCAGCCTTGTGCTATGCAAGGCACATTGGGGCGGAGCGAGCGGCGGCAGAGGCGGCGAAAGAGAGAGGCGAGGGGCTGAATACGACAAAGCCGCTCACAGCAGATGAGGCCAGGGCTGCCGCGGCAGCGGAGGGGCTGGAGCTGGTGCCGTCGTCGAAGAACCAGACGGGCTTCAAGGGCGTGACCTTGACTCAGGGCAGGTACAACGTGGACGTCTATGAGAACGGCAAGCAATCACGCAACTTTGGCGGCTTTGCAACGCCAGAGGAGGCAGCCTTGTGCTATGCAAGGCACCTTGGGGCGGAGCGAGCGGCGGCAGAGGCGGCGAAAGAGAGAGGCGAGGGGCTGAATACGACAAAGCCGCTCACAGCAGATGAGGCCAGGGCCGCCGCGGCAGCGGAGGGGCTGGAGCTGGTGCCGTCGTCGAAGAACCAGACGGGCTTCAAGGGCGTGAACTTGATTGGTGGCAAGTATTACCTGCAAGTCTATAAGAACGGCAAGCAATCACGCAACTTTGGGGGCTTCGCAACGCCAGAGGAGGCAGCCTTGTGCTATGCAAGGCACCTTGCGACGGAGCGAGCGGCGGCAGAGGCGACGGGTGAGGGGCCACAGCCGCTCACGGTGGATGAGGCGAAAGAGATTGATGGGAGGCACACCTCAGGACGCGGCTCTCTACAACCCGTTGAACATCCCGCGCCGCCTGGTCCGAGTTGTGAACGTGAACATCCCGCGCCGCCTGGTCCGAGCAGTTCCGAATAGCGCCCGTTTGACGAATAGCGCCCGTTGGACGAATTGCGCCCGTTGGACGAATAGCGCCCGTTAGACGAATTGCGCCCGTTGGACGAATAGCGCCCGTTTGACGAATTGCGCCCGTTGGACGAATAGCGCCCGTTGGACGCACTCCGCAGCTGCAGCCCACTGTTCACGGCTAACCCTAGCCCACTGTTCACGGCCAACCCTAGCCCACTGTTCACGGCCATGCACGACGAGCAGCGCAAGCAGCAAGGATCGTCTTCATTCTTGGCGCCGTCGCCTGCGCTGCCACCATCCACCGTCATTTGGCGCACATCGAACAAGCGGCCGGTTGCAGAGGCCTTTGGAGATCTCGGCCTTTTGGAGATCTCGGCCTCTGGAGATCGGGGCTGGCCACAAACGATGGGTCTCTCTCTGCAAGGCAATGAGCGCAAGCAGCAACATCCAACGCGGCAGCAGCTGCTCTCAGTCCGGCAGGAGGAGCAGGTGCTCATGCAGCTACAGCCCATGGCACCTGATGAGCAGTGCCCTCTACATATGCTGTGGGAATAGTAGCCCAATAGTAATAAATAGTAATGCCCCAAATGCGGCGGCAAGCGAGGACAACCCCCGACACCGGCTCAGCAACCGCGATCGGAGCCCGTTGCGGCGCCTCCCTTGCCCTTGTTTTTCAACTACACCGCTATTCCGTTTTCCGATTCTTTTGCACTGGTCTGTGTCGGGACGGCAGGGGCTAGCGACGAGCGTGCTGGTCTGAACGGAACGAGGCGGGGGGTCGAACCCGAGGGGGGGACACACAGTGACACAGAAGAGTTTCGAATTGGTATTGGAGACGTCTGGAATGGCCGCATTACTGAATGGCCGATGCAACTTCCCCCGGTTGCCGCCGTGCAAGCGTGCACCGTCCGGAGCGATAAATATACTTTATAGCGTGACCTACGCACAAAGGCGTATACGTTACATGAGGAAAAGAAATAGGATACGGTATCAGAGTGTAATAAAGATACATCAACTCATCAAGCAGTTGTGCATCAATTTGGTATTTGCAGAGATACGGCGCGCAGATTCTGTCCGGTCGGCGGCGGATTACTCGAGGACATGCCACTTGACCCAAGGGGGAGTGGTCTACTATATTTTTCATGTTTATAAGGCCCCACCCCTACACCTGTTTGGGAATTGAATGGTTGACCCAAGGGGGAGTGGTCTACTATTTTTCATGTTTATAAGGCCCCACCCCTACACCTGTTTGGGAATTTGAATGGTTGACCCAAGGGGGAGTGGTCTACTATTTTTCATGTTTATGAGAAGGCCCTAACCCCACACCTGTTTGGGAATTGAAATTTGAATGGCTCGAGGAACGCGCGTTTTATAAACGCGATGCCGACCGAGAAATATATGTCTTATGTGTAATGTCGTATACGCAAAACGGTGAATCAAAATCGCCGCCCCGACGCCTACATAAGCCGAATCCGCCTCAATCGTGCCGCGCCGAAATTTCCCCGGTACTAGCCGAGAGGCAGCTCTACGGGCCTATACACATGCGGTCACGTGACAGCCCGACCGTCGACGTCGACACGTCGGCATAGTATCGCGCCGGCATAACGCCGCGTCTACCTCACTGCATCGCATGCAACACAAAGACTCACAATCTCGCGCAGCACACTCACAACGCACCGATGTCTCGTGGCACGACCCCGCGCCGTGCGCTCTCATCCCCCCCCACAGGATCTCCCCTGGATCTCCCCTGGATCTCCCCTGACCTCCCCTGGATTTCCCATCTCTCCCGAGGTCTCCGGAGTATCTCTATGCTGCGAACCGCACGAGATCGCGCACGAGTTCGCGCACGAGATCACATCCTCGATTTGGTCTGACTCTCGCACCGTCCGCGCGGCAGAGCAAATTCCGTTACGAATTCGTCAAATTCCGTTACGAATTCGTCGTCGGCCGATCCGTAAGCAGGTAAGCAGGTGCGCCTGCGCCGAGATCAACCCCGACGCTACCCGACCCGACCAGCTCAGATCAGAGACGAGTCCGGTGGCGGTGGCGGTGGTGGCGAAAAGGGGGCTCCGAACTGGCTGAACCCGCCAGGCGGCGGTGGCGGAGGGGAGGCGAACGACTCGCCGAAGCCCGCCCCGAACGACGGGGCCGACGCGAAACCAAACGTCGGGTCGGGCGGCGGGGGAGGCGGGGGCTCGCTGAAGTTGAACATATCGTTGGGCGCCGCCGCGGCGCCTCCCGCGCCCGGCGGCATCGCCCGAATCATGTTGGCGTAGGCCTGCTTGAACTTTTGTGAGCCCTGCTTCTCGAGCTCGACTTTGTACGTCTTGTTCGCGGCGTCGAACGATTTGATCCAACCGATCGACTCGGACCCATCGCTCCTCTTGACGTAGACGGCATCGCCCACGTTGAAGCCCGGGGCGATGCCCGAGGTCGAAGGCCTCTTGCCCTTGACCGCTTTCGACTCCCGAAGTGCCTCCTGCGACACAACCTTGTACAGGCACGTGCCAGCGTCGTCTTCGTCCTCGAGCTCGACACGGTAGAGGCCCGTCTGCCTGTCGTACTCGACGACGCATCCGATCGACTCGTCCCCGCTGCTGCGCATGCAGTACACCATTTGGCCGACGGCGAAGCGCTGCAGCCGCAGTGGCTCTTCCAGATTCCGGTTTGGCAAGGGTTCGGAGGGTGACTCATTTTGGTTCGATGTGGAACGGAGCTCGTATCCGGCCATCGCGAGTCCCGAGGAAGCCAGGTTGCCGGCCGTGGAAACCCCTGACGCCGCCGCCGCCGCCGCCGCCGAAGCAGCAGCAGCCGCGGCCTTTGCTACCGCAGTAGGGTCCTTTGCGGCGTTGGCCGCAGCAGCGGCGGCGGCAGAGGCTGTGGCAGCGGCAACGGACGAGGCCGAGGAGGCCAGGCCGCCGGCCATCGCCAATCCCGAGGAGGCAAAAGCTGAGGCTCTCTCGGCCGCACTTTGGTAAGTGGGGAGCTGCTCATCTGGGTTATCTTCATTCTCAAACGCAGGGTTCGAACTGTCGGACCTGTCGACGAGGGTGCCAATGACGGTGTCACTCTTCGACTTGCGCCGCATGGATTTTGCCCGGAAGCTGCCCGAGCGAGCCAGGCTGATGAGGGACGACATGCTCCGAGCTGACGCGGCGGTGTCGGCGGCGACGGCGCTGATCCCCTTTCGCGGCGGCACCCCCGGCTCGTCACACTTGATGACGAGACACAGCCGACGGACGTTCACAAGAAAGGTGTTAAACGATGCACGACCTTTTCAACTGTGAATTGGTGCCTACTCGGACTTTCGGTACAGTCGTTTCACACCTGTGAGCAACCTCATCATCCCCCAAGACTTCGTCCAACGAAACCGGTCCGCGGCTTCGCCTCTTACATTGTAGAGGCGCGCTTCCCTTTGGACGACGTGCAGAATGAAGCTGCGCCTCCTCTGCCTACATTCTTTTCGGCTCTCCGGCGATTCGCTGCGCAAGCAGATGGCCGTATTCTCCAACTTTGCGTCCAGCATCGACGACATTTGCGAGCTGCACTACATGGACGGGAGCTTGCGCTGCGACGCCGAGGCAGAGGGCAAGCTCCCTCCGATGCTCAAAAAGGCTTTCGGCCCGCCGTACTACGAATGGTGGAATGCTCGACAGCACCACGACTCGGATGCTCTCGTGTACGACGGCATGCAAGCGACGCTCGACAAGGTAGCGGCTCACGTGGCCGCTGAGGGACCGTTCGACGGCGTCCTCGGCTTCTCGCAGGGAGGATCCCTCGCCCATCTGCTGTGCGTGCTCGCGCAGCGCGGAGCCATCTCCATGCCGCCGTCACTGTTCTGCGTGGTCATCTCTGGACGAGCATCCCGCCACCACGAGCATTTGGAGCTCATGGAGGCGGCACGCAAGGCACCGTTGAAGCTTCCCTTGTGCGTCATTTACGGCGGGAAAGACACCGAGGTGCCGCCGCAAGAGACGCGGGCGCTCATGGAGACGATCGATGAGGCGTCCCTGTGTACGATCTTCTTGCCCGAGGGCGGCCATCGAGTACCAAATCTCAACGAAGCGCAGGCGCAAGCGGTCCGCGCATTCCTCGAGGCGCGGCGCGATCAGATGGAGAGCGCCAATCTTGAGATGTGTATGGGCGGACCCGGAGGCCCAACATAGTGAGTGTGTGAAAAACGAGACGTTCACACTGAATTCTGTTCGTTCCTCGGCGTTCTTCGCTCCGAACCCGGCCCAAAGGATTTGCTAAGAACAATCTTCGAGTGATTCGCACAAGTTGGCAGAAAAAGATGGGTGTGGGCTTCAACGAGGACAACTTTGCGCCTGAAGCTTGAAGGCATGACAGGCTTGAGAGGGGCTGCGAGAGTTACCGGCACAGTTTTAGTTGAGGTTATTGCTCAACACGGATCTAATAGTCACACCACATGCTCAACACGGACTTAGCAAGTCCGTGTTGAGCTAAGTCCGTGTTGGGCATATTCACAGCTCACTAAGTCCGTGTTGAGCATATGGTTTTT
>JWZX01000234.1:0-12777 GCA_001275005.1 Chrysochromulina tobinii
CCGTCTCGGGCGAGCGCGGCGGCGAAAGCAGCAGAGGCGGCGAGGACGCGGGCGCCCACGCGAGGCACATGCGGCGGCGCACCCCATAAGGATTGTGATTGTGCCAGTTGACGCTCCATCCAAGGCCGATCAGCCGCCTGAGCTCCGCCTCGTCGCCGGCCCTTGCGGCCTGCCACAAATGTCTGTCGCTGCCCTTCTCGGCAGCGGCCTTCTCGGCAGCGGCCTTCTCGGCAGCGGCAGCGGCAGCGGCAGCGGCAGCGGCGGCCTTCTCGGCCTTGGAGGGACCGAACCAGCCCATGTGCTCCGCGGTGTCAGCGGCGCGCGAGGGTCGGCAGACGAGTTCCCTGACACGCAATCGGAGCAAAAGTCAGGCTCCCGAGGCCCCAAAGGTGCGAAGCATGACAAGCTCCACAAGGGCGCTTCAACGGGCACCGGCCGGGCTCCCGAGTTGGCCGCAAGGGCCAGCGCGCACGCCCGATGAGGGCCAGCGCTAACACGAGCACGCCATGGCGTCACAGTCACGTACCTCTCGACCCGGCGCGCGCCCACGGAAATGGACTGCACAAGACCAAGACTTTTCCTATCGCGAAAGAAGGGCCGCAAACTTGTGCGAAACCAGATTGATGATCATCACAATTCGGCCACAGGCATGCCTTCGGCTCGAGGCTCTGTCTGATTGCCTCTCTGACTGCACATAGCGTAGGTTCACCGCGCGGGAAACGGGGCGTGTCGTCCAATGCGGAGCGACTCCGCGCGGCCCCTCGACGCCTCCCCAACGGCCCGCCGCGCGGCTCTGATGATCTGATGATCTGTGCGGATGCGGGGAAGAAACCCCGGAAAAACCTCGCACCTCGGGCCGCGAGGACTCGCTATGTTCGGATGCATCGCGGCACGCGGGCGTTCTTGCTTCTTGCGACTTTCGCGATGAGCGATGAGGCATCGATGTAACACATGTGTGACAGCCGCATGTGCGGCCCATTTCGTAACATTTCGCGTCGCATTTGACTCGACGCCCCTCTCGCCGTCTACTCGCCGTCGAGCGTCGAGACCCGCGCCGATCGCGGGATCGCTAAATCACATCTAAGTTCTATTTAAAGTTCTATCACCAATCAGTGGCTTTTACGTCCGATCTATGCATCTATCACGTCTTATAAAGTCCGATCTGGCATCTGCAGCATGCACGCTGCACGGCTCAAAACGACATCGGTCTGCATCGGTAACACACAACGGGCGTCGAACCCATGCACGAACAAGGTGCCCCCACGCGACGCGACGCAACAGGACTCCCGCGTCGTATGCGACAACGATCACAACGAGAGCTAGCTCCTACTTGCAAGGTCTGTCGCGTGTCGGCGGCGGCTCGTAGGCGGCTCGGGTTCCAAACCCTGAGCCTCGGCGGCACATCGACCAGCTAGGACCACGTGAAATCCTCCGCGTCGACGGGCAGCGGCATCGGCGTCAGCTGCGGAGGCGACGGCGACGCGCGGCGCAGCTCGGGCAGCGAGCTCATCCGTAGAACGACGGCAGACCATTTGAGCCTCTTGCTCGGTGGGGCAGGCGAGGCGACGTCGTCAGCGCAGGCCGTCGGCGATGGCAGGAGCACGTCGTCGTCGCCCGTGAGCGTGGCCTCCTGGAGGGGCAGCCGCGGCGGGAAGAAGCGCTTCACGTCCTCCGTGGGCGAGAGCATCGGGATGCACGAGCGCTGCGGCACGAATCGCCACGTGAGCGACACCAAGTTCGCGCCGCTGCGATCGCGCTCGTGGCAATTGGGTGTGTACCAGCCCGATGGCTGTCGCACGGTCGGATGCTGCACGCAAACCAGCTCGATCACATCGCCTGCGACAATCTCCAAGGACTGACCGTCCTCCTCCGTGATCCAAGCGTCGTTCACGCGGAGCATCCCACCAGCGCCGTGTACGTGCAGCGTGGCTGAGATGTGGTCCGCATTCCTCTCAATCGTCGCGCACGCCGACTTGGCACGCCGGCACGCGCGCAGCTGGTGCACTCCTCCCGTGAGACGAAGGGTCGCCGGCTTGGCCAGGTGCTGCTGCCACGACGGCCGATTCTGCTGGAACGTGGACGGAGAGCGGCGGCCCCACTGCTCACCACCGACAAGGAGGGCCCAGGGCTCTCCTTGCTCTCTCGAAATGAGGCCTTGCCAGTGCAGCGTTGGCTGGTTCTCCATCCGCGAGGGCCCTCCGTCGCGGCCCCACAGAGGTGCCGTTGCCGACCGAGCGAAGTGCTCGCAGTCTGAAACTGCCAAAAATGAGCACACTCAAGTCTCATGAAGAATCGGACCAACCGAAACCACCTCCGACAGAAATCGCAGGAAAAACGAACCCCAAGTGGACACTCGAAGTCTCAACATCTGTGCAGTCTGGCGCGGTACCGAAGTCCGACTCCTCAGCCGTCAAAGGTCCACGCGGGCCCACCCCCCGCCTTTTGGCTTTTGCCCACGCTCCCCAGCACATACAGACATCGCTCATCATCAACAGCGCGGCAGCCGTGCATACGTACACAGTTGCCGCTCGCGCGCCTTTGCAACACAATGTGCTCCGCGACGGCTGGCCGCAGCGGCAGACCGCGCCGCCGCCCTGACTCGCGCTCCGACGAGACGCCCAACACGGCGCGCATCGCACGCCCCGACGAGACGCCCGACACGGCGCGCCTCGCACGCCCAACACGGCGCCACCCCCCCCCTCACGCGGCTCACGCGCCGCCGCCGAGCTGCTGCCGCCGCATCGAGAGCGACGCGTGGCGTGCCTTGAGGGAGCCATACGCGGGCAGGTTGGTGCGCTCCCTCGCCTCGAGGGCCGCCATCGAGGCCACGCACGCCGCAAGGGCCTCGTCGACGACCTTGAGAGCTTCGACGGCTGACACTGCGGCGACGCGCGCCGAGTTGGTGATCGTGGCGCACCGCTCACCGAATCGGAGCGCTTGAACGGTATTCTCAGCGTGCGCATCGTCGGGGGAGGCGGCGATGACGCACGTGGTGCGCGACGAGCCACCAAACGCGCCGCGCAAGAGTTTCGTCAGCTTGGCCTCGTGGTAGGGCACGTGGCGGCGCCCCTCCGAGAGCGCCGTGATGCACTTGCCGAGCACCAGGAGGGACGAGTTGATGCCCACCGCCTCGCGCAGCCGCTGCCCTACCACCTTGGACTGCTTCACTTGCTCACAGCCGGCCAAGTCGACGAGCGCGAGCTGTGACGAGATCAGGCGCTCGTGCCCGTCGGCGTCCTCGCCCAACACGGCGCCGCGCTGGGTGAGCGTGATGAGGAAGACGGTGTGCGCGCGGCTCGAGGTCTGGTTCATCGCGGTCGCGGCGACGCGCTTGTGGAGCTCGCCCGCGCGCAGCAGAGCGATCGCATCCGTAAGCGTCTCGAGCTGGACGTGCATCGCGCCTTGAAGGATGGTCGCTCCAACAGACGAGGCATCCGCGTACTCGCCCACCTCGCGCAGCACCACCGGCCCACCCGAGAGCAGGTCAGTGAGGGTCTCCTCGTAGATCTGCACGTACTGCGCCGAGAGCGAGAGCGAGGTGCACGCGGCGCCTGGCGCGTTCACGCACGAGAGCAGCTCGTCGCACGCGCGCAGCACGATGCCCGCCGACTCGGGTAGGATAGACGCGCCGCCGAAGCCCGAATCGCTCCACCCGCGCCGGTCGCGTCGCTGGGCGGCCTCGGCCGCTGCATGGGCGTCCTCGATCACGCCCGGCGGGCCGAAGACCGTGTGCGTCTTGCCGCTGCCGGTCTGGCCATACGCGAGGACGCACGCGTTCATGCCGTTCATGCTCGACACGACGGCGTCCTGCGCGACGCGCTGGTACACGGCCGTTTGGCTCACGTCGCCGCTGCACACGTTCGAGAAGAGGAAGGGGCGGATGCCGCAGCCGGGCACGAACATGACGATCCGCGACGGCTGCACCAGCAGCAGCTTCGCGCCACCTTGCTTGCTCGCGCTCGTCGCGCCCTCGTCCTCATTCTCCTTGTCCTCCTTGCCCTCCTTTTTCGCCGCCTTCGCCTCCGCCTCGGCCTGGTCGATGTACTCCTTGTCCGCCTTGGTGAGTGGCGCGACCGTACTCGCCGCCTCCGCGAGTGCCGACGCCACGTGGTCCGCCTCGCCCGCGTCCGCATCCACCTCGATCGCCCTGTGCTTGGGCCCCCCTGCCGCCTGCGCGCCCACCTCGCCCATCACCGCGCCCAACTGCTGTGCCTCGAGGAGCGCCTGCAGGAGCTCGGGCGAGAGGTCGCCCTGCCCCTTGAGCGCCTCGGCGAGCTGCTCCTGCGTCGCACCCGCCTGCTCCGCCTCGAACGCGCCGAGCTTCTCGCCCTTTTTGAGCATGCGAAGCCGCTGGTGCAGCGGCAGCACCAGCCCGTCGGCCCGCCCGCCGTCGTGCTTGCGCGGACGCACACGCACAGCGACGCGGATGCGGAAGCCGACGGCCTCCGTCGAGGCCTCGCCCTTCCACTTGTTGCGCGCCGGCCACAGCGTGTCGAAGAAAAGTGCGCGCCAGTGCTCGCACGCCCCCGGAGCGTACAGACCACACTCGAGCGCCAGCGCGCGACAGAGCAGCCGGCAGACCTCGTTGTCGTCAAAAGCCTTCTTCTGCGCCTTCGAGGTCTGCGCCAGCCGGCGCACGTCCACGACCGACAGGCCTGGCAGCCCCTGCTCGAGCAGCGAGTCGAGCAGCGACGCCGAGCCCTGGTAGTCGAACGAGAGGCCGCGGCACGCGAGAGGCGCCGCATCCTCGGCAGGCGGACTGCACTGCCGGCTAGCGGCGGCAAAGATGCCCTCCTCGGCGGCTGGGGCTGCCACGGGCTCGGGCTCGGGCTTAGGCGGCGACGGAATCTTGTTCCAGTCCGTGCTATCAAACGTGAAGACCTCCATGCACGGCTTGATCAGGTTGTTGGGCACGGCCTTCGCCTTTCCGTTGGCGGGCCGCTCGGACCGCGGCCGCGGCTGCGGCACGCACACGTCCACCTCGAGGGGCTGTGCCGGCGGCATCTTGGACGCCTTCCACTGCTCGAACTTGGACGGCTGGCGCATCTTTGGGGGCGAGCTCATCACGGGCATGTCCTCCTCAGTCGGACGGCTCGACGCGGCCGACGGTGAGCGTTTGAGAGTTGCGTCGGACACCGCCTTTTCGGCGGCCGCTCGCTTTTCTTCGAACCCAAGTTTTCCAAAGATTGCGAAGTGCACTAGCGTCTAGCTCACGCTCACGATGGCGGACCCTCGAAGACTCGAAGCTCAGCCGCAAATGCTCAGCGCCACAGACACGCTCCGGCCATCCACGGCGAAGCCGATCCGCATGGAGACCCCGTGACACTCTCGGCGCCGTCGCGTCGTCGCGGGCTCGTCGTGCGCAAAGAGGCCGCGGCAAGCACGGCATCGCCACATGCGCGTGAGCATGCCGCTCGCGCCCGGCTTCGGGTAGACGCGTACGTTCTTGAAGCTGCCCTCGCACTCAGCGCATAGCGGGCATATGCTCGGTCGAGGGATAGAGGCGCCGTGGTGGGCGCCGCCGCCCTCGCCGCCGCCCTCGCCGCCGCCCTCGCCGCCGCCCTCGCCGCCGCCCTCGCCGCCGCCGCTGCCATCGGCACGCGCCGCCGAGGCCGCCGTGCTCGGGTTAGGTGCAAAGGTACGTGCAAGGGCACGTGCAGGGGCACGCACACGGGTGAGTCGCACGGCGATGCAGGCTACCCCCCCGACCGCGCACGCCCTCTGCTCACTGAGCACCCAACCTCCGGGCGGGAAGCGACGCGCGGATCGGACGCATGCCATCGCGGTGCCCGTGCTCCCCGCGCTGCCCACAAGCAAGGCACATCCCCCGTGACGAAGCACGCGCGCGAGCTCTCGAAGGAGCGCTCCCACATCCATTCGAGCGTGCAGCATCCCGTAGGGCAGGTCGGCGACCGCCGCGTCGACACTCGCCGCGCGCAGCCCCGAGCAGGTCGCGTCGGCGTGCAGAACGCTCACGACGGCGCCTTCACACAGCCAGCCGCGCACACGAGCCTCGGCTGCATTGGCGCGCGCCGCATTGCTCGCCGCTGCGTCCGTGTCGAGGGAGATTGCATGCACGCGCGCGAGGCATGCGGCCTCGATGCTGAGGAGGCCCAGGCCGCCGCACGGGTCGAGCACGACGTCGCCGGGGGCTGGCGCGAGTAAGCGCACCTGTGGGGAAGCAGGTACGGCGTCGTGGTGAGCACTTGCATGCCGAGAGACACCAGGGCGTTGGCGCGAGGGCGGCGATGGCGCCGTAGTGAGCGCGTGCATGCTACGCGCCGATGGGCGATGGCGCCGTAGTGAGCGCACCATGGTGGCCGCGCGCGAGGGCCGCATGTGTGCGCGCGAGAGGCCATGCAGGAGCCACGGGCGCTTCTCAGGCGGCAGCACACTCGTGCGCCGTGCCTCCCAGGGGGGGAGCACGAGCCCAAGGAGCAGCCGGCGCTGCACGAGCACGCCGACGAGCGTGATCTCGGGCGCGTCCAGATCGACCGTCCACGAGGGCTGCCACGTCAGCACCACTTGGGCGATCTCCGCGGCGATCTCGGGGCTCGAGATTGCATGCTCGCCGCCTCGGAGCACAGCGACTCTCAAACGGAGCGGCGCGCCCGCGTCTTCGCCGTTGGGGGCGGCAAGACAGGTACCGGTACTGCCGCCGCCGCCCTCGCTCCTGCTGCTGCCGTTGCCGCAGCCGCCGCTGCCGCCGCTGCCGTTGCCGCTGCCGCTGCTGCCGCTGCCGCTGCCGCTGCCGTTGCGGCTGCCGTTGCCGCCGTCGTCGACCCCGCCGCCGCCTTTGCAATCAGCCACGTGCACCCGCCACGTGCGCAGCGCACGTGACCAGCCTTGTGAACTCTCCGCACGATCGCCCGTGAGCGCTCGTGCGACTGCACCGAGGGCCTCCGCAGCGGTGGCCGACTCGAGACCCACCACGTCTTGGCAGAGCACGAGCGCGAGTGCGGCGAGCAGCGTTGGATTACCGAGCGCCGTCATGAGCGGACGATGCGCACCCACGAGCAGGGGCGACACGCCGCCGGCCGCGCCCGCGGCGAAGCCCGCAGCCACCTGTGGTGGCGCGGGTGCCACGAGTCGGGCTTGCGGCAGCACCAGGCCGGACTCGGCCTCGAGGGAGGCGGCCGCTACTGCCTCCAGCCCCGGCGTCACGAGCAGCGCATAGGCATAGGCATGCTCCCAGAGGCCCTCGTCCACAAGGAGCGGCGCTGTTGGCAGTGGCGGGGGCGGCGGCGGCGCGTGCGGCGCTGGCTGCTGATCGGGAGAGGCTGATCTCATTGGAGCTTCATGCTCCATTTGGTGCACGGCGTCGACGTCGATCGGATATCTATGGCGCTTTCTGACGATCGTCGGACGGTCCAAGAAGTGCCGTACGGATAGGCGACGTCGGCCCCGTGTCGGGACGCCATTGTGATTTGCGGACTCTGCGATTTCGTCGCGCGTGGTCTTGGGCGCCTTCATAGGATTTGCTCCGCAAGAAGAGGTCAAGGAAGGCACAAGCCACCCAGGACCGACGCCTCCTCAGAACACGTTTCTCTGTCATTCGAATACGTGCGGGCGGGGTCGTGCGCCACAGGCAGCAGCACCCCTCCAAAGACAGACATGCGCGCCAACTTCACATGTAAATAAGGCCCCGGAAATCGGCATGTGCACCCCGAGCCGCTCCTCAAACGCCCCCGCCTCTGAATCCATCCTGAATGGCGACGCGATCGAACCCCATCCGTCAGCCCTTGGACTCGAAGCCGCCGTACACGACGGTCACGCTGCTGGGCTCGATCCGGTACTGTACGCCGCCAGAGGCACTTCGAGCGACGATGAGGGTGCACGCGACGACGCCGCAGTTGACGATCTTGCGCTTCGCCGCCTGATGCTCGCCCGTGAGGAAGCGCGCGAAAAACGAGCGGAACCAGAGCGAATGGCCCCCAACGATCAGCGTAGATTCGGGACGGTCCGCTGCCCACGCAGCGAAGGCTTCAAGCCTCGCAATGCCGCGGAAGGCGAGGGTCTTGTTGCCCGCGTTCGTTTTGCTCTCGAAGCGGGCCCCCGGCGCGCAGACCTCGAGAACGGCGTCGAGGGGCGGCGAGCACGAAGGCCGCGCGAGTGCGAGCGTGTCGAAGTTACGCGAAATCTCCTGGCAGGCGGAGTGCAGCACGACTGCCTCGCGCGAGCGACGGAGCCGATCCGAGAGCGCGATGGCGAGCGTGCACGCGGCGCGCCGCAGCTGCGACGACACGATCAGCGAAGAGCCCTCACCTGTGGTGAGGGCGGCAAAGTCTTGGCTCGCTGCCAGGTCGACACACGGCTTCCTCAGGAACGCCTGCAGCTTGATGCACTGCTCCAGGCCGTACTCCGACAGCGGCGAATCGAGGTAGGCCGAGTCCTCAAACGGGAGCAGATACAGCTCGTGGAGGGTCACTCGGAGCAGCCGCACGAGGAAGGAGGGGCCAAAGCCGCGATTGAACACGTAATTCCACACAGACTCCCCGTGACGCACAAAGATCAGGCGAATGTGCCGTTCGGTGGCGGCGTTCGGTGGCAGCTCCTCGGCGTTGGCACGCGCACGCTGTAGGTCCTTGGAGCTCACAGCGTCCTTGGACAGCACAAGAAAGTAGCTTCCGTAGGCTACGAGCTTCGCCTTGCGGGTGAGCGCCTGGACGATGCTGCCCGTCTGCGACGAGTCTGGAAGCAGCTCCTTACGAATCATACCCAGCTTCATCGCGATCACCACGAGCAGCAGCATGAACAGGCAGGGACCGATGACATACGTCGCGAACCACGTCGTCGACGCGGCCGACATGGCGTGCGAGGGGCCAGCACACAGCCGAGAGAGTTGAACGCGCCAAGATCAAGTCAAGCGAGACAAGACAAGTCAAGTCAAAGTAAAAACTTGTGAAAAGCGAAAAGAGCCTCTTGAGGGAGGGTAGGGGGCTATTTTCACTCGGAGGTCGGTTGCGCCGAGCGTGAAGTTCTAGTTTCCAAAACAAGTTTGCATTGGCAATGCTAAGCACCTCGTTCGAGGGCCTTGCAAACACCGGTTCTCTTTCGAGGACCTTGCCTCGTACACGCGACAAGTTCAAAAGCACCGAATACCTGCGCGAACAGGCACGGCTCAAGCGCACCAACGCGGAGCTGGAGCGCGCTCAACAGTGGACCGCAGCGAGCGCCGAGCGGCCCATTCGCATTGGGCATGATGTGCGCGGCGCCGACGCGCGGATCATGCTGGAGAGCCGCGATGTCGTGAGCCACGGCACTCCATCCCGTGTCAAGCCGGCGAGCGCGAAAAAGGCCCCTCCGCCCAAAGCGCTGAAGCTGGTCATCCGCGATATCTGCGCGCAGGATCTGCCCAATGCCGACGCAGTGGGTGGCTCCGACCCGTTTGCTCGCTTCACGCTGCTCGAATGCGAGGACAAGCGCATCTCTTCGTGCACCAAGGCGCTCCAGAACAGCCTCAACCCGGTGTGGTCCGACGTGATTGAGCTCATCATCCCGGCCGGCTCCCTGCCATCTCGCTCCAAGGAGCCGCTGATCCACCTGGCGGTCCTCGACGAAGACGTGGCCGAGGCGGGCGAGGATGGCGACGTCGACCTGCTGGGCGAGACGGTGCTCCGGCTGACAGAGACGTCGGGGGCCTACTTCCGTGTGCCGATGGAGGGGGTGGGCATCTACGATGGCAAGAAGCAGCCGTGGTTCTCTCTCGTCTCGTTCACCTACGAGATCAGTGAATACATCCCGCCGCCTTCGGCCGCGCTGCTGCTCGGAGGCATTGAGCTGCACGACGCACCGCTCGCACAGCTCGCAGCGCTGGGCATCCTGTCCGGGCTGCGCGTGCGCTTCGGAGTGCCCGAGGCGAGCGCCGTGGCGAGCAAACCGCTCATCTCGACGCCTCCCGTGCCGCCCACGACGTGCTCCTTCCTCGCGTGGGATGATCTCACTGTGGTGCTCGAGCTGGGCAACGCCAAGCGGCCGCCGCTGCTGCGCGCCGAGCTGTGCAGCGACGCGTGGGACGATGGCGCGACAGCCCTCGCCGCAGGCGACGTGCGACTCGAGCCGGGGAGCGTGACGGGTGGTGCGCCCAATGCGGCGGTCGTCAGCCTCGCCGGAGCGTCCTTCCGCTGCCGCCTCCAGCTGTTCTTCGATATAGTCGAGCCGGACGTCTCGGTGTGAGCTGGAGAGGCATGCGTGTTTGACGAGATGCTCATGCGTGGAGCCTTTTTCAAAGTTCCCTATTCAGAAAGTTTCGGCGTTTCGTCAAAAGAATTCCTGCGAAGCCCGAGAGAGGGGATCGGACTGATCCGCGGCCTGGTTGCCAAGATGTCCAGTGCGGCCGTCGCACGAACACTGTACCGCGCGCTCCTGCGCGGCAGCGAGCGCGTGCGTAGCAGCATGCGCGCTGGCCACGTCGTCATCGTGGCGGAGGTCGTCCAGCGCTTTGCAGCCCACAGCCGCTCTTCCTCTGCTCTCCGCAAGGCTCTAGCGGACCAAGGGCCGCTGCCACTATCAGGTCTGGTGCGACACACCTTCCGCAACTCCGACGGTCATCAGTCCCCAGACAAAGCCTTGCGTCTCGACACGGCCTTCAGCGCCATGCGCAGCATGGCGCTTATCGAGGAGTTCGTCATGAACAACAACAAGCTCTTTGACAGCCTCGAGGGACTGAGTGACCGGGAAACGCCGGAGATGCCCCGCGCGCGGCTCGTCGCCTCGGCCATCTTGCGTGATGCGGCGCTGCCTCGGGAGCTCCCATAGAGGCAGCCATGTGCCTTACACCAGAATGTACACAATAGCTATTCCCCAATTCGCGTGCCAATTCGCCAGCAGCGACAGCCGCGGGTGTTGACTGTGACTGAGTCTGTGCGTCTATTATGGCTCTGATGGGTGGGCTAGCGTTAACGCCTGTTACGGCATTTGTCGTCACTCCTTCTGAGAGTTGACGTATTTTTTTCTACGTTGATTTGTATTCTCTCCACTCCACAAACCGAGAACGTGCCGCGCTCGAGCGCACCCAGGCGCTCTCCGGCCTCCGAACGGAACACGCTCACTCATCCGATCCAATATAAGTGTGGTAGACCTCCTATTTCTCGCCCCGTTTCTCAGGGTGCGCAGGTCGTCTCGACGCGTTCACGCGTGTGCACGTCGAGTGCCGTGCACCCCTGCGCACCTGCTACGTACCTGCGTGCGGCGCTCTGTCTCTGAACTTGTCGCGGAGTAGACGTCAGTAGTCGCAAAAAGAGATAGTAGGTGTTTATTGTTTGAGCTTCGTCAGCTCGTCCTGGAGCGCGCGCAGCCGCTCCTTGTCATCATCTCGCTGCCGCTTGAGCTCGCGGGAGATCCCCTTGAATTTATCTCGCTCCATCTCCGCAGCCGAGAGCATCTCCTTCAGCTTGGCTTCCTCGGCGGACGCGCCGTTCGAGGTGATCGCCGGAGCCTGGACCTCCTTCATAGCCACCTCGGCGGCTTGGGCGGCCGCCTTGGCCACATCACGCTCGGCTTCGGCGGCGGCAAGCTTTTCTGCCAGCCGCTCAACCTCAGCGGTCGCCTCGGCTGCCACTTTGGCCTCACTCAACGCCGCCGCCTCGCGCAACGCCGCCAACTCTTCGCGTGCCGCCGCCGCCTGCTGCTGCGCCGTCGTGAGCTCATTCTGAGCCGCCGCCGCCGCCTGCTGCTGCGCTGCGGCCGCCTTTGCAGCCTCTGCCGCCGCCTCCGCAAGCGCCTCAGCACGTGCCTGCGCCCGCGCCGTGGCAAGCGCATCTTCCGACATCGTGGCTTGGGCGGCCGCCTTGGCCACATCACGCTCGGCCTCGGCGGCAGCGAGTTTCTCTGCCAGCCGCTCAACCTCAGCGGTCGCCTCGGCTGCCACTTTGGCCTCGCTCAACGCCGCCGCCTCGCGCAACGCCGCCAACTCCTCGCGTGCCGCCGCCGCCGCCGCCGCCTCCACTCTCGCGGCCGCCTCTGCCTCCGACTTGGCCGCTGCCATCGCCGCAGCCTCTGCCGCCGCCTCCGCCAGCGCTTCCGCCCGTGCCTGCTCGCGCGCCGTCGCGAGCGCCTCTGCGGAAGCCACCGATGGCACTAGTGCTGCCGCGGCTGCGCCCTCTGCCAGGTCGGCTCGTCCGGCCGCGGCTGGCGTGGCGGCGGCGGCGGCCATGGCGGCGGCGGCTGTGGCGGCGGCGAGCGCGGCGCGAGCCTCGTCGAGCGCGGCGCGTGCTTCGTCACGCTGATGAGCGGCCTCATCACGCCCTCGCTCCGCCGCCTCCTTGGCGCTCACCACGGCGCTCAACTCGGCGCTCATCTCGGCGCTCAACGCCGCCTCGTGCTGCTCGGGGGCGGCTGCCGACGGCGCCGCCGCCGCGTGCGCCTCCACCGTCCCGAGGAGCTCGAGATTAGTGCGCTTCGCAAGCAAGCTCCCGCCGCCATCGAGCCGTAGATGCTCGCGGCCCTCCTGCTGGCGCCCGCTGAGCACTCCGAGCTTGCCGTTGTGCTGCGCCGCCGCTTTGAGCCCATGTACGCGCACATGCGCCCCGGCCACCCAACCGGTGAGAGGCGAGAGTGGAGTGCTGTTGACGAACCCCTCGGCGCCGGCTGGCGCACTCGCCGGCGCCAGCGAATCATCGGCCCCTGATCTCCCCGATCTCCCCAATCTCCCCTGGAGCTCGTCACGCTGCATCTCGAGCTCGCGCGCGATCTCCTTGAATCTGGCCAAGTCGGCCTCAAGGGACCTTCGCTGCTCTGCCTCCACCGCCGCCTGCGCCGCCGCCTGCGCCGCCGCCT
>JWZX01000236.1:0-11335 GCA_001275005.1 Chrysochromulina tobinii
TCGGCGCAGAGGTGGTAAGCTTCGG
The DNA here is from genome assembly GCA_001275005.1 of Chrysochromulina tobinii. Taxonomy (NCBI): domain Eukaryota; phylum Haptophyta; order Prymnesiales; family Chrysochromulinaceae; genus Chrysochromulina; species Chrysochromulina tobinii. The sequence continues at coordinate 26 of JWZX01000236.1, forward strand.
CTGCAGTCTTCATGGACCTTGGCAAAGCGATGAGGGCACGAAGCTAGAGTCGAATGGAAGGATTCGCTGCAGTAGCGTTGCAGGAGTGCGCGGTGCCTCTTTCCGAATAGAGAGAGATTCCTGCAGATTGCGTCTGCTACCTGCAGACTTCACGTTAATTTGACATTTTGACTTTACTTACCCCCGACTGCAGACTACTCCATGGATCCCCTCATGTGCCTGACCTCCACAATTCGTATATCCTCCTCCTCCAAACACCTTTTGACTTGACTTGACTTGACTTGACCACACCCGACACCTTCTACTCGGCTACTGTAAGTACTACATGTAAGTTTCGTGCCCGTGGGTCCACTTTCCCATAGAATTCTTCGCAATCCATCGCGCCGTGCGCTCCCGCGGCCTCCTCGGGCGTCCAACTCTCGCGGCATGCGCGATCCAAGGCTCCTTCGGCTCGTTTGCGCACACCGCCCTATCCTTGCGCACGCTCATGCATGCGCTCATGGCGCACGCCAACTGGTCCTGGCGCGACAACGTCTCCACGTCTTCACACCGCTGCGCCGCCCGGCACGACGCCGCCAGGGCGTGCGGCAGCGGCAGCTCGGGAAGCACCCATCCCAACGGCCCGCGGCCCGCGCGCTGGTATCCGACGAGATTCCAGCTGTACACCACCACGTCCTGGAACAGTTTGAAGGCTTCGGCCGCGGCGAGCGCGTGCACAGTGTCAAGGGTGCTCGGGACGATGCCGGTAGCGGGGCGCCAGCCGGGAGCAAGGCGCTCAGAGAGCAGCGAGGCCACCGAAAGAGCGCGGTGTTCCTGGACGCACTTGTCATTCGAACATGCCGTTGTGTGTGGCACCTGGCGCCACGCGAACATACTCGAGAGCATCAGCATCAGCAGCAGCGTCAGCGTCAGCGGCAGTTGATGGCACTCAGCGACGGACAGTAGCAGTCAGTAGCAGTCAGTAGCATGCGGTGGCAGGCTCGGACCATGTACAAGTTCTGACGAGGGAGTCAATCAGAGGTCATCAGTGGCAGGCTCGGACCATGTACAAGTCGAAGCCGAGGAGCAGCAGATTCCGCAGCATACGCACGTTCGCGCACGTCTGCGGCCGCTTGCGCGTCACCTCGAGCTGCACAACACGCACCTGCCACCAGCACACTCAGCACTCAGTACTCAGCGGCGCAGACCGTGGAAGTTTTCAACAAAAGCCCTCCGTCTTGCTCCCAGGGCCTGGCGTCTCGGCCGGTCGCAGCACGCACTCCGCATGCACTCAGTATGCCATCAGCATGCACTCAGTATGCCATCAGCATGCACTCGGCATGCACTCGGCATGCACTCGGCATGCACTCGGCATGCACTCGGCATGCAATCAGAATGCAATTGGCGTGCAATCAGAATGCAATTGGCATGCAATCCGTCGCGGCACGCACCGGGTGCAGCGAGAGCAAATGCGCAGCGCTGCTCAGCGCTTGCGGCTCGAGTCCCTCGATATCAATCTTGAGCATGCAAAGCGGCTGCTTCAGCACGGCATCGATGCGCACGGTGGTGACGGGCTGCCGATAAGTGAGCGTGTCCGCCGTGCTCTCGGCAACGTCCTTAACGGCCAACCGGCCACGAGGACCGAGCAGAGCGGCTATCCCCATGTGCGTGCGCTTGTGAGAATACAGGCTCGGCTTCCCGCCGCCTCCAGCGACGTGAGCCGCCCACCGCGTCGTGGCGGTGTCCGGCGGGCGGGCAGCACCCGCGAGCGGAACGATCATGCTAAAGTTGCCGGGCTTATCGAGCACCGCGTTGCCGTAGACTGTCAGCCGCTTCGCAAAGCTTGCACCGTTGAGGTGTACTGCCAGTCGGATGACGTCCTGATACGCTCGCACAGGCTCGAAGGCGACGACGGAGCAGCCGAGCGAGAGCGAGAGCATCGCGTACCAGCCAAAGTTGGAGCCGACGTCCACCACCAAGCCGCCGGGCGCGGCGCAGCACTCGCGCGTGCTATTCATCCATATTCGCGTCAAGTCGGGCTCGACAACTAACCGCTCCCGAATGTAGAGCATGTCCTTGTCGAGCGGATTGAAGACGTAGACAAAAGGCGGCTCGGTGGCGGTGGTCAGACTCTCGAGCACGACGCCGTCGGGCGTGCTCCACGTCGTGTGTGGACCGGAGCGGCAGAAGGCGCAGCTGCAGCACTCGGCCATGTTGCACAAGGTGCCCACCGGGTAGCGTTGGTCGAAGCACTTCCCCTTGTGCCTAGGATTGCAATCTGCGCAACGATCAGGAACTTGATTTGGCGCGACGTGCTGCCTCCAGCCAGACGGTAACCCCAGGTCGACGACCACGGCCGCGCTTGGCGTCTGAGTTGTGGCTTTCACCTCTCGCATCTCTTCGGGCTTCACAGGGAAGTACAGGAAGAAGGGGTGCACTAACGCCAAGATGATGACCATTTTGACTCTCCGACTGCTCAAAATTTTGTGTTGCTGTGAACAACTTCTTGGAAGTACGAATCACTCACTTAGTGTGCTCAGGGGGGGAGGCTCAGAAAGCTGGTACGCTAACACGAAGTAAACTTCGTTGCCGCGTCAGATAGGAGACCGTTCAAAAACATCGGGGGGAGCCCCGGGACCGGTATTGACTGATTCCCTTTTCGGAGTTGACCGTTGGAAATCATGTTTACGTTCACTTTGCCATGTCGCGGCACGGTCCCGTGGAGACACTCCGTGGAGGGGGGCGCAGGCACCGCGTTGAATACATGGTTAAATAACTCAATTAACATCCTGACCCTAAATAAGATAGTCCAAAGGAGCCCTTCCACGACCCCATTGGACCGGACACTGCCAACTTTGTTTGAATTTTCTTATGTTTTGCGCGGTATTTGAGTTGTTGATTGTAGGCTGCCACACCACAAACGCTCAACCGAGACCTCATCTATCGCCTGTTATCTCCTTTCCTGAGCGCGCCGCGGAACATCTTCTTCGCCCGCCGAGCAGCCTTGATCCGATTCGCCTCCTTATTCATCGCCTTTCCTTTCAGCTTCGAAGCGTTTCGCGCCATCATGAACGGCTTGCTCTTCTTCTTCTCCTCGTTGCTCTTGCCGCCCGTCTTCTTCTTCTGGCGCCTTCCAAACTGGGCGCGCCCTTCGCGGCCGGCGAGCGTATTAGCGATCTTCTCCTCGCGAGTCGCCGCCCGCTTCGCCTGGTACCCGATGATATCCTTCTCGTCGACGGCCTCGCCCTCGATGCCGGCACCCCCACGCCGGCGCGCTTCGGCCTCCTCCTCCTCATCGGAGTCGAGCATCTCGGACTCGGCTCGCTTCCGCTTCGCGCCGCGGAGCGACGCGATCTCTTTCTGCCGATGCTTCAGCCGACGGATTCGATCGAAGTCTTTGGGCGTGAGCAGGCGCGAGATGTCTGGGCGCGCAGAGGCGCTGCTCGCGAGCGACTGCGCCGCACCCGAGGCGGCCGAGGCCGGTCGGGACCGCACAGGGCCACTGCTCCGATCTTCCTCGTCCTCCTCGTCCTCGTCCTCGTCCTCCTCGTCCTCACTCTCGTCCTCCTCCTCGCCCTCCTCCTCCTCGCCCTCCTCCTCATCCTCCTCGCCCTCCTCCTCGTCCTCCTCGTCGCTCACCTCCTCGCCCTCCGCCTCCTCTTCGTCCTTATCATCCGCCTCGTCCTCCTCCTCGCCTTCCTCCTCTGGTGCCGTCGCATCGCGCACCTTGCGACGCTTGGCCTTCGGTCCCTCGTCCTCCTCCTCGTCCTCGTCCTCGTCCTCGTCCTCCTCGCCCTCCTCGTCATCCACGTCCCCATCCTCGTCGTCGTCCTCCTCCTCCTCCTCCGAGCCACCCACCTGCCACTCCTGCTCTGCTTCGTGATCCACGTCCACGCCCTTGGCCGCCAGCCGCGCCTCGCGCGCCGCAAGCAGCTCCGCGCCGTCGACGCCTTCTGCCACGGCCAGCGCGCCGAAGGCGGCCGGGCGCATGGTGACATCGGTGCCACGCCCGCGTAGCTTCTTCGGTAGCAGCTCGGGCATCACATCGCGGTAGTGCTGCAGCAGGCCGCGAGCGGCCGACACGACGCCACGGTCCTTCTCCTTGCGATACTCGATCAAATCCGCGAGCAGAGCAGCATCCATACACAGCGGCACGCGCACGCACAGCTCGCGGACGGTGTTCAAGCCGAGGGTGATCACTTCGGGGCGCGATTTATCCGAGACGAAGTGGTTGACCAGCGTCTTGACCACCGGCTCGAGCATATCTGGCGGCACGAGCTCGTGGCTCGCCTGCACGCAGGCCGCTAGGATGCCAGTCACCTGCGGGGAGAGGGTGGGGTGGGGCGACGTGGTGAGCACTGGCATGCAATCAGGGACGCACTCAGGGACGCAATCAGGGATGCCAGTCACCTCGCGCTGATGTGGCTGCATGTAGCGCAGCAAGAACGGGTAAAAGGGCGGCAGCATGAGCCGGTGCGTGCCGATGAGGCGTGAGATGAGATTGAGAGTGAGCAGCCGCACTTCAAAGCGCTCGTTCGATTTGCGCACGTCCGAGAGCAGTCGTTCGGCGAGCGTGTGGGGGTCGTGCAGCAGATGGATGGCCGCAAAGTTGCCGTTGCCGCCGCTGTCGCCCTCCTTGTCCTTCTCGAGACTCTTCGCAGATCGGGTTGCGCGCTTGAGCGCGCGCTTTCTCTTCTTGACCGCGGTCTTGACCAGCGCGCCGTTGCGCCCCAGGCTGCCACGCAGATCGTCGACGCGCGCCTTTTTGTTCTGCTCCGCTTCCTCGTCGTCGGAGTCGGCGGCGCCCGCTGCTAGGTCGTGAGCGCCGAGCAAAAAGTGGATCGCGGCCACACGCAGCTTTGGGTGCGGGCAGAAGAGCGCGCCGGCCACCACGTTCACCGTCTTCGCGTCGCGCCAGATGCCGCGCCGATACATTTGGATCATCACGTTCAGTGAGTACTTGGCAGCCGAGGAGCTCACGTCCGTGAGCATCGTGATCACGTAATTCTGGAGCGCGCGATTGAGGGTGACGTCCTTGTGTTTAAGGTTGACCAGCTTCAGGTCGGCGAGCACGTGCGCGATCACCTTGGCACGCAGCACCTTGGAGCGGCAGCGGAAGAGCCGGAAGCACAGCTGCAGCAGATCGAGCGCTTTGAGCATGCCCCGGTTGCGCAGCAGCACGAGCGCCTGGAAGAGCGCCGCGCGCAGGTTCGAGTCCAGCGTGTCGTGCTGCTCCTCGAGGAGCGAAGCCAGCTGCGCAGGTAGCTCGCGTGCGACCTCCGGGTAGCACGGGCTCACGTGCGAGATGAACGATACGCTGGCGACCATGTCCTTGGAATCAGCAGACGGCTGCTCGCGGTGGAGGGCGAGCACGGACTGGAAATGGCGGTACCGCCGGCGGAATTCGTCGGTGTAGCCGAGTGGATCGCGCTTCATCAGGTTCTGCAGCATCGGCAGCGTGATCGGGGCGGGACCCTTGGCTGGCGAGATGGGTCCCATGGTTGCCGAGCACGGCCGGTCGGGGGGGCGGCCTTCGGACTAGTCGACGTCGCTCGTGAATCGCGCGTCGCGAAGTACCAACACGGCGCTCAGTCGTATGCCTTCACCAGGCCCACCGCAACGTGCTGCCCATGTGCGCACAACTGACGCCAATTTTATCGTTCGATAATTGTGTCCGAACGCATGTCAAATGTCTAATGAGCCAAACTTCCTTCGAGGTGTCTCCGCGTCACGCGAGCATCAAGGTCTTGCACCTAGCTTTTCGCAACGCGCTTCGCGACGCCCGCTTGTCGCGGACAGGTGCGCAATCCCCTATTGCAGTTCGGGCTCATATGCATGCCGCGCTGCCGCCACGCCCTCTGGCCGGGGCGATCGCCGCGGCGCGCAGTTTGTTCGTTGTTCTCGCCATCACTGTCGGCGCTCTCGACTCGTGTTGCTTCTCTTTGTGCCCCTGCCTAGAACAGGTTGATCATGACAGATGCTCTAGAGGCGACACCAATGGAGATTGCGGAAACCACCAGTCCAGCGGCGAACGGGACCGGTCGACCCCCATCAACGAGCGATCCGATGGAAGGGTGCCCCGCACTCTCCGCGATTCCCGACGCTTCCGGCACATCTGTTGACTCGGCAGCCGAGCTACATGCGCAAGTGGCACAGCTGCCGGCGGCGGCGAGCAGCGGCACCGGATGCTGTGTGGGACTTCCGGACACGCACGTCGTCACCATTCAGCCCCTTACCCGAGCGATTGCCAACGAAGAGCAGGTGTGCGTTTGCACTCGGGTCATGCAACTCAACACGGGGCTACGTACCAGCGATCATAGCCCCTGACCCCAATCTCCTGCACGCACCTGCTTCCTGCATGCTGACAGCGTACCCCTGTGTCGCGCGTCGCGCCCATGCTTGCTATCATCAGCGTCGCACGATCCTCATTCCCGTCGCCGCCGTCAGCGGGCTTGAATCGGTTGCACAGCAGGTGGCGTGCGCCACCACGTCATTGCAGCAGGCTTGGCTTTCGGCGGACACCTCATTGCTTGGCTACGGTACAGAGGAGCGCCAGATCGCGCCTGGGCCGGGTGGCACGCCAACCATCCAAGTCGACCCTATGACTCCGCCATCACCTCCCGAGGCCCGCCCCCGCCCCGTCGTGCTCGTGGCAGCAGCGAGTGTCACTGCCACCTCAAGTGCCACTGCCACCTCAGATGGGCGCGTGGATGGGCGCATGGGTCTCGCTGCTGCTGCTCCTGTTGTTTGCAGCTCGACGCCCGTGGGCAGCCAGCCTTTGGGCAATCGGCCATTGGTGCTGCCTTCCAACCCCAAGCGCGGTGCAAACGGCCCTCTTGCGCAGGAGCAGGCGGCGGCACTGGTCCAAGCGGCTGCCATAAGGGCTGCACAGGCGGCGAGCACTTCCTATGACCAGCCCCCCTCCAAGAGGCCTATGTACAAGGCCCGGGGGATGGCCCCACGCGGCCTGACGCAGAGCACTGGGCCCGTGTACGCCAGCTGTCGAGAGACTCGAGCCCGCGCGTCATCGACCCCGCTCTCGCTCCCCTCCTCTCTCAGAGGCATCCCCATTCGCCTGATGTGCATCGCGTGGTGCGCAACGCTCCCATCTTGCGCAGGTCGGCCGGCATGCTCAACATGCTCAAGCCTGTGCAGCCGATACCCGCTGCGATGGTCATCTCGGAGACGGTCGTGGTGAGCACTACCGATACCCGATCCGACACTCTGAACTCGGAGCCGGGCCCTATCGTCGCGGCCTTCGCCGACCCAGAGCACGACATGGACATTGTCTGCGTCACCGCGACCCCTGCTGCGCTCGAGGTCACCCGGGAGGGCCCCAACGAGCTGTGGGTGAAGCTCACCTTGACCGTGTGCCACGAAGTACGCAAGGCCCTCAGCATGGATTGCCTAATATGGATTGCCCCTCTTATCACCCCGAAGGGCCGTGTGAGTGTGTGCGCCCCGATCACCGGCCTCTCCTGAAGGCTGATGGCCGCCGCGTGCGTGCGCGCGTTGTGTGCCGCCGTGTGCCGCCGTGTGTCTGCCTCACAGGGACCCGACAACCAGCCGGTAGCCCTTGATATCCGAGACTGCGGCGCGTGCCTCTACTGCCTGGACAAGCCTCGATTCGGTGGCAAGGGAACCAAGCGGCAAAAGTGCGTCAACAAGAAGATGGCTCATGTGGGCCCTGTCAAGGCGTGGGCATCGCTGCGCGTGACGTCCACGCAGGAGCTCCAGATGGTCGAGGACTTCTCCAACCGTGAGCCGCCCACCGAGCTCACGGATGCAGTGGAGCTGAATGGGCCGCTACCGCTCGTATGGGCATTCCCACGGGCGCGCCGCGCGCGGCCGCTCCCGCCCGCCTACGTGCTCATGTACTACTGTGAGAAACGTGTGCCGCTTGACCGTCGCTACCTCTTCCGCTCACTCGAGTTCCGTGCCAATCCGACCAAGCGCAGCCTGGACAAGGTCACCAACGACTCGATGCTCTCCAACGATGTACAAGGTCTCCAACGATGGCCAAGGTCACCAAAGTCCTCGATGCTCTCTCTCCCTTACGCAGAGGAGGCGGCTGCCCCCTCGAAGCTGCCGGCGCTGCCTTCGATGCCCGTGGGCTCGCCAGAAGCCAACGGCGCGTCACGTGCCGCGCCCACCGCGCCCGGCGCAACATCAGGACCGTCCCCGAGCCTGATCGAGATCAACACGGCCATGGCAGAGGCGAGCATGGCGGTCGGCAAGGCGAGGGCGGCAGCAGTTCTCCCTGGGGGCGCCTCTGCCGAGCCCGCGCGCAACGCCAATTCGAGCCGCGCGAAGCCGGTGCCGGTGGCGATGGACGGACTGTGCATTGGCACGCCCCTCGTCACGCTGGCAATGACGGAGGCGATCCAGGCGAGCAATCAGAGCCTCCAAGCTAGACTTGCCGCGAGCCAGGGCAGGCCGCTACCCGCCAAGCCTAAGCCGCGCAAGCCACGCCCTCCGAGTACATGTACCAATGTACCCGAGGCAGCCAGCAAGGGGGAGGATGACAAGTCCAAGGGGGCCTCGAAGGGGGCCGAGCAGCAGCACAAGTTCATGTGGACGTTCGACGCGAACTGTGGCCGCTTGCCAACGTCGGAGGAGGTGCAGCAGCACCTCCGCTCGCTCGGCGGCGCGATGGGCGGCGCGATGGGCAGCGGCCAGATAGGCTGCGGCCAGATGGGCGGCCTGCCGGGCGGCGCCATGGGCGGCGCCATGGGCGGCCAGACGGGCGGCGCCATGGGCGGCGCCATGGGCGGCGCCATGGGCGGCACGTATGGCACGCAGCACATGTGCATCCCGATCAACTGGCTCACGCCCCACGCGCTCAGTCACAGTGCGGCGCCCGCTGCCCCCGAGCATGAGAGCGGGGGGATGGTGGCCCCTTCATCCATTGGAGCGCAGTCCATGATGGCGATGATCGACGGCAGCCTGCTGCGCGCGGTGGTGCAGATGGAGGGGGGTGGCCATGCGTGCCTTCCGTTCACGCTTGCCACCGCGGCGCCGCACGGCCTCTGCTCCACCATCGTGCCCATCGAGCAGCTCGACAGCACAGGGCCACCCAAAGTGACCATCCCTGCGCCGGACGCAGCCAGTCATGACTTCATGTACACCCCATTCGAGCAGTACACATCGCCGCAGCTCACCACACGCGCGCCGCCGCCCGCCGACGTACCCGAGGGGGTCGCCCTGGAGCGTGGGGTCGAGCGGATCGCTTCGCTTTCGAGCGCACCGGCGCCTCGGAAGCCAGCGGAGGTCGCGTCGATGTCCACACGCGATGAGAAGGCCGTGAAGGCGGCGGTGTCGGCAGCAAAGGCGGCGACAAAGGCGGTCAAGCACCCGACGATCGGTAATGCTGCCAGGGCCGCCGCACTCATGGCTGCGAGCTCGAAGTTGGTCGCTGCAGCCAACATGCTCGTCACGTCAGCCGAAGCTTCGGATGCGCGTTCAGCAGCTGTGCGCCACCAAGGGCATCCCTTGCTTCTGCCCTGTAACGAAGACGGCCATCCTAACGGTGATCCGCCCACAGTGTCCACGAACGCGGCTGCCGCCGCGGGCGCAGCCGTCGCTGCCGCCGCCGCTGCCTCTTGCGAAGGTAACGCGGCGGAGGATGGCAAGGCGTCCAGCAAGCCAGCACACCCCACCTCGCAGGCGGCGAGAACAGCCAAGCTTCCGCATCTACCGTCGACGCCGGGCGCTGCCGCCGCTCGCGGCTCTGCGGCAGCCAAGCCTCGCCCATCGTCCAGGAAGGCCATTGCCGCCTTCCCGGGTGTGGGCCTCGAGCCGAGCCATAGCAGCACCTCGTCACAACCGCAGGCCAAGCCTCCGGGTTCGTCACAGCCGCAGGCCGAGCCTCCGGGTTCGTCACAGCCGCAGGCAAAGCCTCCGGGTTCGTCACAGCCGCAGGCAAAGCCTTCGGGTTCGTCACAGCCGCAGGCAAAGCCTTCGGGTTCGTCACAGCCGCAGGCAAAGCCTACGGGTTCGTCACAGCCGCAGGCCAAGCCTTCGGGTTCGTCACAGCCGCAGGCCAAGCCTTCGGGTTCGTCACAGCCGCAGGCCAAGCCTTCGGGTTCGCTCAAGCTCAAGTACCGGCACGCACCTCCGACGGCTGCACCTGCCTGCACTGCCTTGGTGGCATCAGCGGCGCCGACGCGGGCGGCCACGAGGGAGACTCAAGGTGCGACGGCAGCTGAGGCGCCTCCACCCAAGCGCCGGCGCACGTCACAGTCGGCCTTCTGCGGCCCGACGTGCAGGCGGTGTGGCATGCCATCGGCAGGCGTGCAGCTCCAGATGGGCATGTGCCCCGAATGTGCCCTCGAGTACGTGCTCGCGGGGATGCCGACCTCCGACCGCCAGATCGCCGCCGCACAAGCGGCCTCGAGCCAAGGGGCGGGGCGTTCGGAGGCGCGTGCGATCGCGGCCGCGGAGGCGCCGAGGCGTGCGGCCCGCGGCCGACGACTCGAGCCAGCCGCGTCAGCCGAGGACGAGCTCGAAGAAGGTGCCTTCGAGGGCTCGGCGGGCTCCTCAGGACGAGAGGACGAGGAGGACGAGGAGGACGAGGGCGCCGATGAGGGCGGTGCTGTCGAGGACGGGTCTTGGTCGACCAGGAATGCGCGGGGCAGCGGGCAGCTCGGCCGTCGTCGTGGCCGTTACGGCAAGCGGCGCCCGACGTCGGAGGACGTGCTCGAGGCTGAGGCCCTCGGTCTGCATCGCTCGACGATCTGGAGACGTAAGCAAAAGATGCTCCAGCTCGAGCGGCAGGCGCTGCAGGCGGCCTCTCGTCACTCCCTCGTGCAGCGCCGCCGCGGTGAGCGCCGCGGTGAGCACCGCGGCTCGAGCGGTGAGGCTCCCGACACGACGCGTGTGCCCGGCACGGCGCCCGCCGACGGCGAGAGCTCGAGCGGTGACGAAGCTGACGAAACTGGCAGCGAGAGCGCCGGAGGCGGCGGCGAGAGCGGCGCCGACGGCGCCGACGCTGGAGGCAGCGGCGAGAGCGGCAGAGACGCCGCCGACGCCGCCGAGAGTGAGTCGGGCAGCAGCAGCAGCGACGCGAAGGTGCTCACCGAGGAGGCCACTTTCGCGGCAGCGGCTGCCGCGGCCACGGCTCAGGGACGCGGGCGCGGGCGAGCACGAGGGCGTGGGCGCGGACGTGGGCGCAGCCAGTCTGTGAGCCGTGGGCTGCCCGGCCGGCCACGCACGCATCTGCGCCCCGAGATCGAGCTTGAGGCCGAAGAGGACGTGACGCAGCAGGTGCGCGTGAGCGGCTCTGTCGGGGGTCTGCTGCACTTCCTGCACTGCGCCGTGTGCTTGCAGGTG
>JWZX01000238.1:0-16079 GCA_001275005.1 Chrysochromulina tobinii
CCTGCCGCGGCCGCCTCCGCCGCGGCCGCCTCCGCTGCCGCAGCCTCCGCCGCGGCCGCCTCCGCTTCCGCCGCTTCCGCCGCTTCCGCCGCGGCCGCTTCCGCCGCGGCCGCTTCCGCCACGTCCGCCTCCGCCGCGGCCGCCTCCGCTGCCACCGCCTCCGCCGCAGCCGCCTCCACCGCCTCCGCCGCGGCTGCCTCCGCCGCGGCTGCCTCCGCCGCGGCTGCCTCCGCCGCCGCCACCTCCTCTGCCACGACTGCCGCTGCCACTGCCGCAGCCGCTGGCGCCTCAGCAGCAGCCGCTGGCGCCTCAGCAGCAGCCGCTGGCGCCTCGGCAGCAGCCGTAGGTGCCTCCGCCGCAGCCGCTGGTGCCTCGGCCGGAGCCGAAGGGGCCTCGGCAGCAGCCGTAGACGCTGGTCCTTCGGCCGGAGCCGCTGGTCCTTCGGCCGGAACCGCTGGCGCCTCGGCCGGTGCCGTAGGTGCCTCGGCTGCCGCCGCCTCCGCCGCGGCCGCCTCCGCTGCCGCCGCTTCCGCTGCCGCCGCCTCCGCTGCCGCCGCCTCGGCCGTGGCCCCCTCGGCCGCCGCCGCCGCCACAGTTGCCGGTGCCTCAGTCGGTGCCTCAGCTAGCGCAGCCACTTCTGCCTGGTCCACGGTGATCCTCACGCCACCCACTTCCGGAGCTTCAGGCTTCGTCACCTCGGCTTCGTCACAAGGCTTCGTCACATCCACTTCCGGAGCTTCAGGCTTCGTCACCTCGGCTTCGTCACAAGGCTTCGTCACATCCACTTCCGGAGCTGCAGGCTTCGGCGTGGCCCCGGGCGTATCCGCGACCTCCGCAGCCGTCGCCGCCGTTGCCTCCGCCACTGCTGCTGCTGCCTCCGCTGCCGCCGCCTCCGCTGCCGCCGCCTCCGCTGCCGCCGCCTCCGCTGCCGCCGCCTCCGCTGCCGCCGCCTCCGCTGCCGCCGCCTCCGCAGCCGCCGCCTCCGCAGCCGCCGCCTCCGCAGCCGCCGCCTCCGCTGCCGCCGACTCCGCTGCCGCCGCAACCGTTGCCGCCTCCGCTTCTGCCGCCTTCGCTGCTGCCTCCGCTGCCGCCGCCTCCGGCTTCGCAGCCGCTACGACCAGCCGCTCCTCCCTCAAAGCCGCGACCGCCGCCTCCGCCGCCGCCTCCGCCTCCGCCGCCGCCGCCACCGCCGCCGCCACCTCCGCCTTCGCCGCCTCAACCGTCCTCGCCGCTTCCGCATCGGCCGCATCCGCCAATTCCGCCGCCGCCTTGAGCTCCGCCTTGAGCTTCGCCAATTCCTCATCCTTCGCCTCGAGCTTCGAAGCCATCGCCGCGATCTCGTCATTCTTGCTCTTGAGCTCTTTGTCCTTTTCCACTTCCATTGCAGAGCTGCTCGCCACGGCCTGTACTTCAAGCTCCGTCACCTTCGCTTTCGCCGTCGCGGCCGTTGCCATCGCCTCCTCCAGTGCTGTGCGGAGCTCGGCAACCTCAGCCACCACCTTTGCATGGTCCGCCAGATGCGCTGCGAGATCTGCCTGGGCCTCTGCGATCTCTTTGGCCGCCGCCTCCGACGCCTGCTCCATCTGGCGCTTGGCCAGCTGCGTGGAGCTCAGCTCGAGCTGCAACCTCGCCGCCTCGGCCTCGAGCGCTGCCTTGAGCGCGGCCACCTGGCCCTTATGCGCCTCTGCCTCGGCCTCGTGTGAGATGGCGCGCTCCTCGAGGGCTGCTTTGAGCGCTGCGATTTGGCCCTTGTGCGCCACTGCCTCGGCCTCGAGCGCTCTCGAGCGCGCCTCAATTCTCTCGACCTCCGCCGTCCTCGCATTCTCTATCTGCTCACCCAGCTTGCGCTTGAAACCCTTGGCCTCATTCCGCACACCCTCAAGCTCCTCGTCGGTAGCCTGGCGCACGGCACGCAGCTCCTGCTGCGTGGCGCCCAGGGCTGTTTCGAGCTCTTGCTGTTGCGAGAGGAGCTGCTGCCGCGTCGCGTGCGCTGCCGCCCGCTCCGATTCCAGCTGCAGCCGCTGCGTGCGCAACTCCTGCCGCACGCTCTCGGCGTCCGTGAGGCCGGAGGAGCGCTCGGTTCGGAGGCTCTCGAGCTGCTGCCGCGCCGCGCGGCCCTCCTCGAGGGCATCCTCGAGGCCCTGCTTCGCCATGCGGGCAGCGCGCACCTCCCGTTCCTCGACCTCGCGAAGCTTGGCTTCGGCCTCGGCGGTGCGCGCGCTGTACTCGATCAGCTGGGCCTGCGCTTGCTGCACCTCCTCGGTGCGATTGACCAGCTGAGCTGTCACCTGCTCAAGCATATGCAGGACCGGCTCGAAGAGCGTTTGGCCACCCACCTTCGCTATGGGGTCGTCATCCTCCAGGAACTCCCTTTCAGCCCATGCGTTGCTAGCGACAGTGGGGCTTCTGTAGCTGAACTCGACGTGCGAGTCAGACTGGGTTAGCCTGGGTCGGCCTTGCCCTTCGACGGTCAAGCGCCGACTCGTATCCGACATCCATCCTCCGCCGGGCGTCCGAGGCGGCCCCGGGAGCGAAGATGCCGAGCCGTGTCGTTGCAGAATTTGTTTCTGATATGACGTAGGTTGAAAGCCATCTGATGCGTTTCGCCGCATCTGAAGCAGGCTTCGACCGCGCCAGGACTCTGGACGATTGTGTGGGGCTTGCTCTCACAGGTTGTTGGCGAAGAGGAGCCTATACAGTAGGTCGTGGAGCAACGCAGAAACGCACGGAGACGAAACGCGTCGTCATGGGCGAGTCAAGTTTCAGTCAGATGGTAGAGGTACTGTGCGGGGCTCTTGGAAGCCGGCGGCCCAGTAACTCGTTCTGCTTAAATAGGTGCCGTTAAAAGCGAATACGTCGTGAACCGGACAGCGCAGTGCACAGCGTTCAGCGGGCGCGTGTCGTAACGCGTGTCTCGCTCGAACTTGCCTGTGAAGCAACCGCGGGGCAGCTCGCGATGGCTATGCGGGAATCGGGCAATCGCCAAGGCGTTGATCGCAATTGATCTCCACGTCTCCTATCTCCGCTCGACGATCGGCTGACTATACTTACGGACTCTCAAACCACGCCATGCGTCCACACAAACATGTCGACGGGCGGGTTGGGTGGGACGGGCGGCCCGTGCGCGACCAGAGGCACAGGTGGCCATGGCCCCTTGGCTGCATCGGCGGCGGGACGCACCGCGCAGTGCTGCTCACGCAGGACGAGCCGATTCCTCAGATGTGCCACGAACCCGTCGGGGGCATCTAGGCCGCGAAGGCGTCCCTCGAGCTTCGTGAACACTTTGGCTCGCTGGTCGTCTGGGGGGGCGCCGACCCGCGACTTGGTGAGCGCATCGGGCGGAAGCAGCTGCAACTGCAACTCGCGCTTGAAGAGGCCCGAGTACGTGAAGCGCTCCCAAATCTTGGCCATCTCCGCCTGCATGGCCTGGATGGTGGCGGGGGGGATCGCTTGGAGAATCTTGACGATGCGCGGCAGGTCGGCGCGGGGTATGCGTACGCTGAAGGCGCTCATGTTGAGGACTCCCTCGAGCTGCACGTGGATGTCAGGCATGATGATCACCGGGATGCATCCATGGATGACGGGCTCCTCAATGTGGCCCCACCCATTGCCCGGCAGCACCACGCAAAAGATCGAGCGCTGGAGGTCGGCGATATAGTCGCGCGAATGGCCGCCCACCAGCAAGCAGCCGTCCTTGTCGCCGCCCGGTGGGCACGCGTTCTTGAAGTTCTTCATGTGTCCCGGGTCGGCGCACTTGCACTGGTCGGGATGGCCATTGACGTAACTGTACAGCTGCTGACGAAGTCCAAACGAATACGCCGGCTGGTTGACGTGCGCGTTGCCTCGGAAGTTGAGCAGCACATTCCGCGGGGTGAGCTTGCCCGTGAGGTAGGGAGAAGCCTGCACGAAGCCTCTCGACTTGAAGATGGGAAGGAGCACGTCCTTTCCCGGCTCGAAGCAGCGCTCGTGACCGTACATCTGCTCCTTGTATGGACTCACGTGCCAGCCGTGCCCGGCCGAGGTGCTTGTATGGTTCGGAGGGTGGCGAGTGAGCCGGCCCCAGTGCGAGACGAAGATCGCGGCCGTAATCTCCTTCGGCGCCAAGCAAGCGCCCTCGTCGTGCGGGAACGTGAAGATATGGTCGGCGCCCCCCGAGCGATCCCAGTAGGGGTACGTCGTACGAATGTGCTCAAAGGCCTTCCGATACACCCCCGAGGCGCGCGCTGCCCGAGGAAGCCGCACCTCCGGGTCTTCGTGTATCATCGAGCCAAGGTCGTGATGACGCGGCGTGGGCCGCGAGAAGCGCGACATCCAGCAGCCTCCCCAGACTGGCACGAAGAAAAAGTCCGCAGTCTCCGGGTCGAGCACGCGGTGCGCCGAGTGCAGCAGGCGCTCATAGAGTGCCACTTCCATCCCGAAGGCGTGCTGCTTCCAGTCCGTCGAATTCGTCTGCGTGTAGCTGCGCAGCGCACAGTCCTCATCGCGATACTTCTCAGTCCACAAGCGCAAGTTGAACTCGATCGGCAACTCATAGATGTAGATGGCTGGGTAGGGCGTGTTTGGAGGTTTCGCACGGCCACAGGCGCTTCCGCCACTCGGAGCGGCCAGCGCGAGCGTGCCAGCGTGACCCGGTTCGAGGAGCGTAATTCGGCCGTTGCGGATGGAGCAGTCGACGCCATACCAACCAGGGTCACATCGGCAGAAGCCAAAAGAGCAAGTACCACGACCGTTGCACTGGTTGAGGCACGCGTGGAGCACCACGTGCTGGCACAGATGCCCCGTGGTGCCTTCTTGGCAGCGGCATGTGATACTCGGCGCCTCGCCAACCTCGGCGTCGCACCAAGCCACGTGGCCGGGCCTCCGCTGCCGAGCTGGATCAGACCACGCCTTGTGTCCACGCAGGTACGCGGGCGCGTCGGTCACGGACGACCAGAAGGCGGTGGGGCTTTCGACGACGGTTTCGTAGTCCCAGCCGGGGCCGTCCCAGCGCATGTACGGGTTGATGTCGCGGAAGACGCATTTGGCCATGCTGCGCCGTGGGAACTTGCCTCCGCCGCAGTAGCAGCGTGACTCGTCCAGGTCGCACTGGCCACTGCACCGGCCGACGAGCTGCTCTCCGTGCGGCAGGTTGCACGGGAACGGGTCTGGGCGCTCGCACCCGGGCCCATCACGCCCCATCGGACACAAGCACCTGCCTGTGTCCTCGTTGCACACGCCGCGGCCGGAGCAGTTGAGAGGGCACAACCGAGGGCCCCACGATGGCGATGGTGGCAGCGGCGTCGGCGACAGCGCCGTCGGCGGCTCGGAGGCCGTCGGGTCGTCATCCACACGCTCCGAGCGCCGTCGGCGGCGCTTGCCGTGGCGGTGCTTCGGCGCGCGCCCGCGAGGGTGCGGCTGCGCATCTCCAGCGGGTGCGAGGGTGCGCCTCTCCAGCAGTAACACAGGTTTCGTAGAATGCTGTGCGTGATCATCCGTGAGCCACTGCAGCGCGGTGGCAAGAAAGAGGCCGAGCACGAGGCCGACGAACACCGAGGCACGCGTGCTCCAACCCATTCCAATGGTTCGTCGGGAGCGCGCTCGCGCCACACACCAGTGTGTGCTGGGGAGCAACACCTAGAACAAACACAGGTGTGAATGTGAATGTTTGTTTACGTACCGTTCAAAACACCAATGGGAGCCGGGACACACGGGACAGAGTACTTTGTACCGTTAACTCGGACGCCTCTTGTCGCGTACTGTCGCCTACTCGGAACTCGCAAGCTCGCGGAATCAAACCGGAATGTACGTCTATCCGGTGGTCTGGCTTGCATCAGGCTTGCAGAAGTATCGAGCAGAAGTAGGTGTTGAGGAGGGGCGTGGGGCCACGTCCGAGACCGACCATTGCGCACGATAGGCGTTCCCCACTCCGCTCTTACATGTCTGGCCCCAGGCCGCGCCATGGGGGCCAATAAGGTCCGCATGCAATGTGCACCTGAACGCCCACTCCGCGCACTGGCACCCACAATTGTAACTCAAGATTCCGCATACTAACTCAAGATACCCAGCAACAAGGCTCCACATCCCACATGATGATAATCCCCGCGCCCGCAGACGGCTTCATGGCTATCGCGTGCATATCAGAATCGTCGGAAATCGCCTTGTTCAAGCGGTTTCGTCGCCGGGGCTACGGAAGGGAGAACGGTTCGCCACTTTGACTCATCCAGGCGAACGGTTCGCCACTTTGACTCATCCACGACGCGCTTCCAGTACTCGTCGCCATCCCTAGCGTTCTGCTCTAGCTGCTCGAGGCGGTCACTGTCCTGAGTCATTTGTTCATTATTGTAGAGCTTGAAAAACTCGAGCTTCGGCCACTGCTTCTCAAGAAGCTGCTTCTCGAGAAGCCACGCCGGAGGCACCGTGCCGGTCAATCGGTTGTTGGTCAAATCCACATTTTCGAGCGCCCGGCAGTTTGCGAGCGTGTCCGGAATCGCACCGCTCAGCTGATTGTGGTTCAGGAACAAATCCTTAAGCTTCGTCAGGCCCGCTTCCTTGTGCAACCGAGTGAGCTCCTCAAGCCGTGCCTCATCCTTTTTGCCCATCTTGGAGCCGCTTTTCTTGGCCTCTTCTTTCCGTTTCGCGAGCTCATTCATCTCCTCCTTCTCCATGGCCGACAGGCCACCGAACATCGATGGGATGCAGCCCGTCAGCTTGTTGTTGTCGAGACAAAGGCGCTCTAGATTTTTGAGCTCGCCGAGCTCTGCAGGCAGCTCGCCAGTGAGCTCGCAGAAGTTGAGGCTCAAAGTTTTGAGCTTCGTCATGAGCTTGAAGGCCCTCGGGATCGGACCTTTGAGGCTATTATAGCCCAGATGTAGGGTGTCCATGTCTGCACAGGTCGCGAGCTTCTCCGGGAGCGTGCCGTGAAGTCCACGGCCCTTGAGGTCGAGCCTACGCAGCCGGCGGCAATGGAGCTGCTGGTCCCGCTTGTCGATGAGCAGGTCGTGCAGCGAGCAATTGAAGTCATTCAACTTTGACTGCCGCAACGAATCCTCAGTGACAGGAGGCCAATGTTTTTTTCTTGTCCCCTTCCACGCAGCCTGCCACGCAGCCGAAAAGCCTGCCAGCGAAAGCTCAAGTAGAGGGCACTCGTCCTTCTGCAGCAGCTCTTGTAGCTTCTCCTGATGCCCATCGAGCGTTGCGTAGGGGCACTTGAGGCAGAGCACAATGCCCCTACCCGCGCGACAAAGTGCTTGCTCGGTGAGCTGGCCCTGATGCTCAACCGTCTCCGGCTCGAGCGCACCGAGGATGCGCGCTCCCTTGTAAAGCACGTGAAGATCGTGCTTGAGATCAAAGAGTGGCTTGACGTGCAGCTGCAGCTCGGCGAGGATCCAGCCCGAGTCCTCAAGGTTGAGCCAAAGGTTGAGAAGGACGTCGCGGTTACCTCCGGCTTTAATTGCGTCGTAGTCGGGCTTGATGCGATCCTTGGCGCGGCAGACAATTGCGCGAGACAAGTGGGGCGATACCCCCTGATAGCCCTTGTGCTGGTCGTTGCCGGTCCAATGTCGCAGCTTGCCGTCGTCTCCGCTGGTGAGGAATCTCATGGCGACGGCCAACGCGTGCAAGGACGGAAAGACAAGGGTGCAACGCACGAGATCGCAAAGCTTCCGGTAGTTGCCGGCATATTCTTCAGCAACCTTGGCGCAGCAGCGCGGCACGCCCTTGATTGAAGGGCCCTTGTGTGTCACCTTGCCCTTCGCATCTGGGCACGTTTCCTCAACATGCGTCTGGACCGCCGTCATAACCTTCTCAAGCACTGGAACGGCTTTCTTCGCCTTGTGGATCAACGCCAGTAGAGTGTTGAGAGCATCGTCGGCGCCGGCGCCACTGGGTTGCACCATTTCCACATTGAGCTTGTTCACCTCTTCGCAGCGCACCTTCATGTACTCGAGTGCGTCTTTCTTGATTGCCGGTGCATCCTCCTTGTTGCGCTGCTTCTCGTCTTTGAGCAGCTTTGCGTACGCTGCGTCGAAACGGAAGACCGACTGGCTTAGGAGCGGGTTGTACTGCGAGATCGCGTTGTCACGCCGGTCAGGGTATCTCTTCTCCAACTTCTCCAAGTCCTTCGCCTTCTCCGAAATTTTCTTCTCGAGCTTTGTGATTTCCTTGTTGTGATTAGCAAGGTCTTGCTCGCGCATCAACTCTGTACCCATTTCCTTCATCTCCTTGAGCTGATGTGCGAGTTCATCGATGGTGGTCCTCATCCGAGTCTGCGCGTTGAGCATGGCCGAGCATTCCTCCACGCACAATGCCACAGGCACAACGGACTTGCTCAGGTTGGACGAATCGAAGTGTTTGAGCAGCGCGTCAGCATCCAGAGGGTCGGGTTCCACTTCCTGCTGCTGCTCTTGCACCTTCGGCGGTTGAAATTCACCGTCTCGTGAGGAGTCGTCGGATCCTTTGACCGAGTGCAAGGCAACCCTCAGAGCCTCGTCTTGAACCGAATGGTCGAAGAGGAACATCTCGTCATCTTCCCGGAGCTCCTTTTCGAATCTATCGTGGTGCGATCGGTCCACTTGACCCGGCAGGACCTGCCCATTCGCCGCGCACGGGAACATGTTGTCAAACTCTTTGCGTACGAAGTCCACGTTGACATCCCGCCCTGTGGTGAGCGCGCGCAAGCGGCCTCGGCTGTACACCATCTCCCAGGGCGCAAAGCAGCCGCAGACAAAGACCTGGTAGTTGTGGTTCGTGCGCGCGCGACTCATCAGTTCTCTCAGGAACTTATCTGGCTCTTTGCCCATTGTGTCGTAGACGACATGGTAGCCAGCGACGAACGCACGGTCAACAAAGGCGTCCGTCATCTCCTTCTTTTTGTGCGGCCAGAGCATCTTCTGTCGCACGAGGAACTGCGAGCGCATGGTGGCGCTCGAGAGCGCGAGGTAGTGACCGTCGACAGTGAACCCGTCCTCTTGGAACTGGCCGTCGGGCGAAATCCACTTGGTAGGCTTCAGCCGGTCGCCATACTCCTCCTGCACCGACGGCAACTTCGCTGCGTGAGCCCCGGAGATGCACAGGCGGTACTCGCGGCAGTACATTCGACACTCATCGGGGTCGAGGTGTACAAATTCCTCCGGCGACCAGCCCTTGAGCCTGTACAGCTCCTTGAGCGCGTAGCTCTTGCCGCATCCAGGCGGGCCATACATTATGATCAGCCGCGGCCTGTGTGGTTTCTGAGGAGGCACCCTCCCCTTGGTGACGTCGTCGTAGTATTTCTCCGCATCCTTCAGATCTTCGACGATATTGATCGCGCCGCCTAACGGAGTCGCGGCCCCGCTCAGGTCGACGATGGAGTAACGTGCGGGGTGCACCTCGATCTGGATGCGGGCGGCAGGCAGCAAGAGCGCGAGCTCTCGATAGAGGGGCGCCAGGACCAGCTCGCGCAGCTCAGCCCCTATCACATGAACGCGTACGACTCCACCGCCGCCTTCGCCGCCCTCGCCGCCCTCGCTGCCCTCGCTGCCCTCGCCGCCTCTGAGCCGAGCTCTTTCTGCACCGCCTGGCTGCAACGCTGGAACCGCAACTGGCGTGCCGGTGCCGAAGAGGGGGCTGGCAGTCTCTCGACCCGTGCGCGAATATGTGATGCGCACGCCGCAAGCAAACGTATTGACCCGCGGCGGCGGCGGTGGCGTAGTTGCTTCCATCCGTGCGTGCGTGCGGCGGTCCGGTCCCGCGGATCCGATATGATTGGTCGACGAGCGTGCGCGCGCACAGCTGAGAAAATTTGGGGGGGTGTGCTCGTGAATTTTACCGGTACCAATTTTTGGCCGTAACTCGCGGGGGTTATGTTAAGGTTTCTTCAGCAGGGACAGTAGGGAAGTCGCGGTCCCCCCGCGCTCACCACACTAAATACATGTACTCGCTGTCTCGGGTCGGGGGCCTAGAACCCCTAGTATCAATTGTTGGATGAGGATGTGAACCTGTCATGTGATCCGATCGGATTGCTCTAAGATTGCTCATCTTGCTGCTAACGCGTAACGGATCGCGGTTGGAGGTACGCGCACCTCGCCCCGCTTCCGCTTCTGGGGATCCGCCTCTCTACAGGTCCGCAACACAAAAGTTGACTATAGGTACGGTAGGGCATGTCCAGGGCAGGCATGTAAGTGCGACGTTCCGAGAGACCGAGACGGGCCTGCCTTGTATGAGATTCACAAAGGAGCCTCCGCGTTCAAGAACTCATGTTGTGAAAAATCAATATGGCGCCAACGGCCCGCGCACGACGAGCGTCGTGTTCTTGACGAATCGCTCGGCGAAGAGCGGCGCGAAGAAGAGCGCGCGCAGGGACAGGGGCAGCTGGCGCCCCCGCCCGAGGACTTGATAGGCCACGCCGCCGCTTGCCAGCAGCCACGCACCGTATAAGGCGATCCGCGGCGGCAACCGGAAGTCGTTGCGGCGCGCGGCGTGGTGGTGCGAAAAGCCGGAGACGGCGGCCGCGCCTCGCACGGCGACCTCCTCGGCCGAGGCGAGCAGCAGTTCGGCGCCAAAGAGGGCGTTCGCTGCCGTGAAGAGCAGGCCTTCGAAGTAGAAGGCGATGGCGACGCCGATCGAGTTGCACGTCGCGGACAGCACCCAGTCGAGCCACCAGCGGCTCGTGGGGTCCGAATGTATCTGGTCGACCAGCTCTGAGCGATCGCGCAGCCGCTGCAGCAGCCGGCGCAGCATGTTGCCGATTGAGTTGTTTATCGCCATCACGATCTCCGCGCCCACGTTGATACGCATGCCCACCTTGGCGCACCCGTTGCTCGTCGCCGCGTGGGTCAGCACACTCACGCCTTCGTAGACGCGGCGAGCCGACGCCTGTATACGATCCGGATCCACATTCTCGCCGAGCACGCCGCCGACGGCGACACCCATCTGCAGCGCGTCCGACTGGAGCAGCGCGATCTCCTGAGCGAGCACATTGGCCTCGTGTTCGTTGCCCAGGGTGCATGCCCTCGTGCGCGCCTCGTGGAGCTCGGCATGCCGGCGCATGAGATCGCGAGCACAGTCGTTTGCAGCGCGTATGCGCGGCATGTACTCACTCCACGCGAAGCGCACGGCCCTGGCGATGCTGAGCAGCTCATCTGTCAGTCGTTGCAACGCCGCGCGGCAGTCGGGGCGATCCACGATTTGCGCGAAGAGCAGCGTGTAGGTGAAGTGCCGGCCGTAAAAGGTGGCGAGCAACCCTGTGGCAAATGCCAGCACGGTCGGGTGCCCGCGGGCCGCCGCCTTCGCGCGCTCCAACAAGCCCGGCGGTCGGACCAACATGACGGTTGAGAGGAGGGCAGGCAGGTGTGATTTTGTTTTGTGGACGCGAGAAGGTCACAGTGCACGTCTCCACCCGCGACTGCAGCGCCACTCTGTGTTTCGTGTGGTAGTGGTCGGCTCGGTTTAACTGACCTTTTCGCAGAACTTGCGCGAGGGCAATGGCGAGTGGCCCGTCCGAAGCGGACGACGCCGAGGTGCCTGAATGCGCCGTCTGTACCGACGCTCCGTGGGACCCAGTGCGGCTCGATGGCTGCTGTCACGTCTTTTGCAGGGCGTGCTTGCATGAGATCGTGCGCCGCGTCGGTGAAGTCGGGTCCCGCTGCCCGCTATGTCGTCAGCCCATGAGTGCTGACGGCAGCCAATCTATGGCGCGTTCGTGGCTCGCTCGGGCGCCCACGGATCGGGACGTCGAGCTGCGAATGCAAGAGTCATTTCCTGACGTATATGAACGCCGCCGACAGGAGGCGGCTCAGCGCTCGGAAAGATGCATCTGTATTTCCCTCGGGAGCCGGAACGTGCTCGGCGAGGGCACGACGCTCTTTGCCGAGGTGGTGCCACCGCAGACGCTAAATGGCACGTTGTCAGCGGCTGAGCTCGGTGCGATGCTCGTCGACAGAGTGCGATTCGTGCTGCCCATGGAGGCGCTCGATGAAACCAGCATAACGACTCCGTGGTCTGCTGTGGATGCGCCGTCAGCTTACGTCGACAAGGGCGTTGTCGACGTGTCGTCAGCGCCCTTCGAGACCAGGTTCCGGGTCAAGGAGGGCGTCCACGCTGCAGAGGTGGTCATCATCGTCGACTGGCAGCGCCGACTCAGGCTCGAGCCTCTCCTCGTCGAGCACAATCTCAACACGGTCGAAAGCGGTAGCGGTGCATATGCTGAGAACGTCGCGCTCCCCGAAGGGCTGACGCTTGCTCGGATTGTGGAGCGCACGCGCCCCAAGGCAAGGGTAGGCGCTGGCGGCCCGGGTGAGATGCGCGTGTATTGAGGTTCTCTCGTTCCGTTCATTCTTGGACTCACGACACACCATGGGAGTTCACACGACCCATGACGACGTCCTGTCTCGTTCATTCTCCGACTCACCAACATGTTCACTCATAGGTTCCGAGTAGGCGGCCGAGTCTCGGCCATTCACATTCATATTCACACAAGAACCTGTGAAGCTTGAAGGCGATGCGGCGGCCATGCTGCATGCCGGTACTTGTCTGCTGCTCGTCCTGACACCTTCTACCAGCGGCCTGCGCATACTATCAAGAGCCTTCGCGCCCGCCAAGGCCTCCGATGTGCTGAGCTCGCTTGCAGCAGACGCGGCCGTCATCGAGGCCGGCGGTGCTGGCGTGATCGACGCTTACGGCGAGTCATCGGGCTGGCTGAAGTCCTTTGAGGCTCAGATCGCCGAGGCTCTCGGCAAGGAGCGCGCTGTCTTCGTGCCCACAGGCGTCGCCGCCCAGAACATGGCACTTGCCGTGCACGCTGAGCTGCCCTTCACGAGCTCGCGCACGCAGCCCACGCCTTCGGTGCTCCTCCACCGCTCAAGCCACCTCGAGATGCACGAGGAGCGCGCATATGCGACGCTGCTCGGCCTTTTCCCCATCTTTGCGGGCGAGGTGAACCAGCTTCTGACGGCCACCGACGTCGAGCGCCAGCTTCTGCGACTGGGGGCCGTCGGTTCCGCGCCCGCGTGCATCCTGGTCGAAGTGCCCATGCGTGAGCTTGGGTGCGCGACGCCGTCGTGGGCTGAGCTGCTCGCCCTCCGGGCGCTCGCCACCAAATATGGCGTGCCCCTCCACCTGGACGGCGCGCGGATCTGGGAGATTGCACCTTACTATGCCGAGAGCGCCGGTGCCTCGCTGCCCGAGATCATCGCGCTCTTCGATACCGCCTACGTCTCATTCTACAAGGGGATCGGCGCCGTCACGGGCGCTATGCTCGTAGGCTCGGATGCATTCATCGAGCGCACACGGCCCTGGCGCCGCCGCCTCGGGGCCAACCCGTACACCGTCTTTCCGTACGCCCTCTCGTGTGCGCGCGGCTACTTGATGCATGCAAGCTCATTTGCTTCGCGTTGGCGTAAGCTGCGTGATCTCGCGCCGCAGCTGCGCGCGGCGGCGGCGTCGGAGGGCGGGAAGCTCGTATTCGTCCCCGAGGTGCCCCGCTGCTGCCAGTGCCACGTCTTCCTGGGCGCAGGCGACTCCCTCGACGTTCTCGATGCCGCGCGCGACGCCGTCGATGCCCAACACGGCGTGCGGGTATACGAGCGGCTGCGCCGTGCCGACGACCCTCTGTGTTTAACGAGGCCTTCGGGCGACGCCAACAACGCCGCACCGGACTGGTGGTTCGAGTGGACGCTCGGCCCCGCGCACGTGGAGCTGGCCGATGACGTCTTTGTGGATGCGTGGCGGGCTTTCTTTCACGTCCTGCTGGGCGGGACCGACAGCAGCAGCTTGGCGCTGGGAATGGTTCCCGCGAGGCGCTTCGTGCCTCCCTCCACTGGCTCGATTCCACTGGGCCCTTCGATCGTCCCTCCATCAGCTTCTTCCGTCACCCAGGATGGGAAAAGTAGAGCTGAGTGATGATCAGTGTATGTGTGATGCAGCTAAGATGCGATGCCGGCGAGCTGCATACAAATTTAGAGGGTTTGAACACGATATGACAGCTGACAACCGTCATTCTGCAACGGTTTCACAGCCAATGGTTTCATCAGCGGTTTTTCTCTTGACTTGTGACATGGCGCTCCACGACGAGGAGCCGCTCGTGGCTCGGCTCGCCGTGTGGTTAGCCGCGCAAGGCGTGCAGTGCCATGAGTCGGTGATCACTACGCGTGACGGGGTGGTCGCTGGCTACGGCTGCGTCGCGACGCGGAAGCTGAAGAAAGGCGAACTTCTCTTCCGCGTGCCACGGAAGGCGTGTTTCGGGCCGAGAGCAGGCGCGCCCATTGATGCTGAGGCTCCGGGCGACACACAACGTCGCTTCGCGGTGCGCCTCTTGAAGGAGCGTGCGCTCGGCTCCGCGTCTCGGTGGCATCCCCTGTTGGCGGTGCTCTCGCCCGCGCCATGCCCGTGGATCTGGCCGGAGGGCTCAGAACGCTTCCTGGACGGCACTGAGCTGGAGGAGGTGCTCGCGCGCAAGCGCCAACGCCTCCGCTGCGAACGCAAGAAGATCGGCCTGAGCGACGACGCCGCGCGCTCGCGAGAGTACGACGCCGCATGTGCGCTCGTAGCGAGCCACCTCAATCCGTGGTTCGGGGGCTCCATCACACCCGTCAACGCAACGCTCAACTATGCGGCGGCGCCGAACGTCGAGTTCGAGGCGGAGGGTGTAGACACGGTGGTGGCGCGCGCGGTGCGGCCCATCGCGGCGGGCGAGGAGCTCACGCAGGAGTATTGCGAGAGCACCGCCATGTTCCTGTACCGGTATGGCTTCGTGCCGAGCGCCGTGTTGGGCACAGATGGGCCGAATGCCGATGGCGCAGGACCCACGGCCGGGGCTGTCCGTCCGTTGGCGGATGATGCCGTCTCGATTAGCAGCGCGGCGCTCCTCGCGCTGGTCGCGCCGCCGAGCAGGCACCCCTTGCTCGCTCCGCGCCTCCGTCTACTTTGCGCCGCTGGGGCACTCGGCGTGTGCCCCTGGGACGGTCTTGACGAACTCGTAACGGCCGAGATACAGCGAGATGGCGTGGGCACGGCGAAGCTGGTGGGTGCGCTGTTACTGCTCGCTCTCGACGATGAGCGCTGGGCATTGGCCGAGGCGGCGGCGGCGGCGGCGGCGGCGGCGTCGGCGGAGGCGGCGCCGGAGATGGCGGCGAAGGCGGACGGCAGCGACGACGATGACGCTGACGATGACGACGATGATGACGCGATCGCCGCCGCGCTTGTGGCCGCCGCCTTTGGCGTCGGCAGCCAGGAAGCACAAGCCCTCGAGCAGCTCGCAGGGAGCGAGGGCGGCGAGGATGGAGACCCTTGGCCAGCGCTGCTCGCCCAGGCCGCCGCGCTGGCCCCCGTGGGGCGCCGAGCGCAGATAGAAGAGTCGATCACGAACGCGATCGAGCGCGCGCGCCACGCCGTCCGCCAGCGCCACTCGCGCCTTGAGGCGGCGACCGTCGCGCCGCCGGAGGAACGAAGCGACGGTTACGCCGCGTCGGGCGACGCCCAGTACGGCGCCGGTCGCGCGGGCAAGAGGACGGCGAAACGGGCGCGGCTCTCTGCAGAGGCGGGTTCCGCAGAGCACAGGCCGAGTGTGCCGGCAGCCGAGACAGCGGCGATCAGCCTCGCCGGGGCGTGGCGCTTGGCCCAGGGCCTGAGGAGAGTGGAGCAGGCGATCCTCGAGGATGCCTTGCGACTGCTAGAGGCAGCGTCGGCCGAGAAGCTGGCGGTAAAACTGGGCTGAATGGGAGGACTGGCCATCTACACCATCCAACAGGTACAAATTCTGTCGTCAACAGTGACTTGAAGTACCGGTAAAATCTAAAAAGACAGCCCAGCCCCAGGCTCTGTGGACGCTGGAGCCGTCCCTTCACCCTTGCGATAGTGTGGTGTGGTGAGCGCGGCCGCGGGGGGGGGGGCGCGACGAAACTGACTGACTGACTGAAGACACCGGGGGAGCCCGAGGCTCACCGAAGCGGCCGTTTCAACTTCCTTACTATAAAGACGAAGGGTCCTTTTTTTCGTCGGTTTTCCCCACGGACTTCTGTATCACCTCTGTCCAATGGGCGGGCGACGCTGCAGAGCCTCGTGGCGCGTCGTCCGCCTTCAGCAGGACGTGGCAGCTGATTCTCGCGCCGTGGTCGGAAGCGCAGCGT
>JWZX01000242.1:0-26278 GCA_001275005.1 Chrysochromulina tobinii
CTAGGGTCACCGTCATTCACACGTCCGCACCTTCCCCAATCTCTATGAGAGGGGCCGCTACAGAGGCCTTTGCGTCCGGTACAGAGCGTGAACTGACAGGATCACCCCGGTTGGGTCCCGTGCTGCGATGACATCTTCGATCTTTGCGATCTGAACCTCGCCCGAGGGGTGCGGAGCCGTCCTTTGAGACAGGACGTGATGATTTTATGACGGAACTGTTTGTCAATCTGTTCACACGACGCCGCGGGGGGCATGCACGTGTTCGCCGCGCTCCTACTGCCCTCGATGGCGGCGGGCGCCACTTCCTGGGCGTCTCTGTACGCGCACGCCCGCGCCGGTCGCAAGTCGCGCGAGTGGTACGGGCGCGGCTCGCTGAGCAACACCGTGACTGGCCAGCACATTGCAGATGTGAGCCTGCTTGAGCGATGCTCACGAGCTTTGCAGTCGTCGGACAAGGCTGGCTTTGTCAGCGAACGCGTTCTCGTGTACTGCGCTGCGGATGGTGCGCGGCTCTCCGAGTACAAAGGACGCAAGGTGCCTGTGCTGCGCTACGTGCACAACGTGTCCCTGCAATCGCACGATGGTGGGCTCATGCTCCGGGCCATTGGTGGCGATGGGCAGCCCATTGCGAGTGCGCACGGCGTGGGCCGCGGACCGATACGTATTGGGCTTCGGACTGGGTTCGAGCTCTCAGTACGCCCGGCCAAGCGCGACGCTGCAGCCGTAAAGCCTCCGCAGCCGAGGCCCATGTTGCCAGGCACGGCCCGCGCTTCTGTACCCAGCACCGGCGGGCCGACCCGCGAAGAGTACAAGCTCATCGAGCCCGTCTGCCCTGGCGGCAGTTGCACCCTTCATTACCGAAGGACGGGACGGTGCCCCTCCTGGTACGGCGGCGGGCTCTGCACGCTCGAGGTGAATGCACGTTCGACACCAGTATGGGCACGCTGGTGGCGACGTGTCCGCGCCGGCGACGCGAGTGACAGTGAGAAATCGCGTCGAGGAACTGCGGCCGACTCGGCGGCTTTGAGCCTCTGACCTGCGAGCTTCGTAGGCGCACACACTGTCCCCAACTTTTTCGAAATCGTTCAACTGGTTAAAACATCTCAACAGCCGAGAGAACTGAAAGTCGCGCGTCCACGACCGCCAGCCTCTCGCGCCCGCTTCGCTTTACGGCGGCGTCGCGCGGCACAATGAAAGCTGTTCACCTCTCCGCTCCTCCCGCCGTGCTCGACCGCAAAGGCGATTCCTCCACGTGGCCTCGCGAGGGAGCGCCATGGCGAGCGCCATGGCGAGTGCTGCTCTAGGCTGCTCCTCTGCCCACCGGCGTCTTCTGTTCATGAGGCGGGATCCGCTCGTACGCCCTCACGACGTGCTCAAGAGTCCGCCCTTACGAGGAGCTCATGAGTACGCCTTGCGCATCGTCTCGAGGTCCTCATCGGCAGGGAGGTCACCGCGACCCTGCGCTTCGATGAGCTTAATGTTGAGCGAATCGATGGCCTTCTGATCAGGCTTGTCAAGGCACATCGTCAGGATCGAGAAGCGGCCCGCCGTAGTGAGCGCGCGCAGGATCGCGAGGATGCGAGGCGCCTCCTCAGGCGCGAAATGGCCGTCGAGGGCCGCGAGGAGCGCCGAGAAGAGCTCCGCAGGCAGATTGTTGCGAAAGAGTGATTCGAAGCGCGACGGCTCGACGCGGCGCACGTAGGCGGCAAACTCAGCGCGATCTGAGCGGAGCGAGCGCCAGGCGCGTTCCACCTCCGCAAGAGTCGTGGGCAGCGGGAAGCTGTCGGCAGTGGGCACAGCGCTCGAGAGCACACGCGGTGGGCGCATCGTGGATGTGGATGCGCCTCCGGTGGCTGTGGCGACGGGCTCGGCGGTGGACGCGGCGACGGCCTCAGTGCTGGCGCTGGAGCTCGCAGGATGCTCGCTGAGGGCGGCGGCCGCGGCACCAGCGATGGCACGCGAGGGTGCCGCGGTGATGCGATGCGTGGCGTCCTCAGGCGGGGGCGGCGGCGCGAGCGCGAGTACAAAAGCGTCGCCGTCGTTGTCGGCGTCGTGCTCTACCTGCTCGATGGAGAGCTTCGTCAGGGTGGGCTTGGGACGTGGCACCTGGAGGCTCTTGAGGCGTCGGCATTCGGCCATCAGCGAGCGCGCGGCGGCGTTGCGAGGCTCGTGCTCGAGTGCCGACTCGAGGTCCGCGAGGGCATGGTCGTACTGCTCGGTCGCGTGCCGCGCCTGCGCGCGGCGCAGCAGCGCCTTGACATTTGCGGGCTCGATGAGCAGGGCAGCGTCGCAGTCCTCCTCCGCCTCTGCGTGCGCGTGCAGCTTCAGAAGCGCGAGCGCGCGATTGGCGTACAGCACGGCCGAGCGCGGCGTGTGGCCAAGCGCGTCTGTGTACAACCCGACCGCCTCTTCGTAGCGCGCGGCGCTGAAGGCCTCGTTGCCTTGCAGGCGCAGTGCCTCCGACGCAGCTGCAGCCGCTGCCGCCTTCTTGCGCTCCTGAGACTGCAGGCGCCGATTCTCGAGGCGCACGACCTCCTTGCGTAGCTGCTCGCGTTCTGCCTCCGTCTTGTCGATCTGCTCGACGATCGCGTCGGCGTCGAACCGCTCCCACTGTCCGTACTTTTGGGCATGCGTGAGCGGCCCCTTTTTGCCGCCGCCGCTGCCGCCGCTGCCGCCGCTGCCGCCGCTGCCGCCGCTCTTAGCCATGGCATCAGGCTTTCCGATTGCTGCCGCCTCGGCATTCTGTTGTAAAGCTAGCTTGCGCAGCTCTTCCTTGGCCTCCTCAATCGCACGCGCCTCCTCCTCCTCGTCAGTGTCGTCGTCCGCAACGCCGCCGCGTTTGCCGGAGCCTGTTGGTGCAGCGACGCCACGGAGCTGTGCGTCGCGCTTGCCAATGTCTCCAAGCCAACTATCGAGCTCGCCGATAGTTTCGTGCATCTTCTCCACGTTGCGGCGCATCTGGAGCTGGATGTCAGCTGCCATATTGGCTACTACGTCGGCCACGACACGCTCTCCCTCTCGATCGTTGACACGCCTCTCGGACACGGGAGGCCGTTGGTTGTTGACTCCACGATGTGAACGATTTCTCAACTACGGAATCAGTGTCGAAGCCGCGGGAGGGTCTCACACGATTCAATGTTAGATGCCGCCTCCAAAATCCCAATTTCAACTCTTGGCGCCCCAAAAAGCCCCACCTCAGAACGCACGCCGCCTCCGAGACGGAGAGTGATCCCTCAAAACCGGAGCCTGACCCTGTGCCGGAGCCCGACCCTGCGCCGGAGCCCGATCCGGTGCCAGAGTCAGCCACGGGCCAGAGCCAGAGCCAAGGCCCAAACCAGCCAGAGGTCATTCCACCGCCGCCAGCCACGTCTCCCCCTCCCAAGCCGGTGATGTCGAAAGGCGGACCAGTACGTACCCTTGAGCTCGTTCGAGCCAAATTTGACAAGCTGCTTGAGATAAACGCCTTCAGACAGACCTTTTATGCCGATGTCTTCTTCGAGTTCAAAATTGTTGGCGGTGCTCTCGACGAGGACCTGATTAGAGAGGGTGACGGGCCGATGTCACAGCACTTTCCAAAAGACACATTGCGGCCGAGCGCGCGGTGGTACCTCAACCAATTCGACTTCTCCAACTCCGTCCACCACACCGTCCACCAAGACACGGTGGCGCAGGTGCGCGGGGAGGACATTTACCTTCGGTACCGCGCTTTCGGCGAATTTGCGGAGCAGCTCGAGCTGGAAAACTTTCCCTTCGACTGCCAGGAGCTCACGGTGAAACTCATCGTTCACACCGTCATCGGCGGCATTGTGGGCGTTGAGATAACTGCGCCAGGCTACGTCGACGAGTATTCCGGGCCCAAAGGCATACGCGCGATCCCGCGGAACATGTACAAATTGCAAGATGCGCTCAAGAAGGAGCCGCAGTCCCTCTCCCATTTTGACATCTTCAAGGTGGACACGTTTCACTTGCACAACGTGTGGACCATGTGCAATAAAGTCTACGGCCACATCGAGGTGCATGCGCATGAATTCCCGCAGCTGGCGATGACGTGCCTCGTGCGGCGCAAGCCCGACTTTTACATGCACAACGTTGTCATCACGATGATCGTGCTGGAGCTGATGATGCTCGCCGCCTTTGCCATCGAGGGCGCCACGACCGAGGGCGAGGCTGGGCGCATCTCTCTCGCCCTCACCCTGGTGCTCACCTGCGGCATCTATCGGCAGACGAACGCGCAGTTCTCGCCGCCAGTCGCGTGCCTGACGCTTCTCGACGAGTACATGCTCGTCTCCTCACTCATCATCGGCGGCTCCGTGCTCGTGCATGCAATTCTGGCTCTCGAATCCCGCTGCTATGGATCGACTGAATGGGAGCCCTTTCTGATCGCCCTCCTGTTCCTGAGCTGTCTCGGCCAGCACGTCTACATTGTCCTCTGGCGCGTGATGCCTGCGGCCGAGGAGGCGCGCGCTCTCGGCTTTACCGACGTGGTGATGCCCCTGGGCTTAACGGAAGATAGCAATAAGAAGCGCATCAGCCTCGTCGGGCTCTTCAGCACTGCTAAATTTTTGAGCCGTGTCGGTCCTCATGACAAAGCGAAGCCGGCCTTGGACTCCTTCAAGAGCCAAAAGACTGTGAAAGTCTATTCGTCGGAAAAGGGAGCCTACACGTACGTCAACCTGGAGGATAGCGGAGCGGGCGCAACAACAGCATGAGTCTTCTTGACAACGCTCGCAGTGTGGGCCCTGTGGGGATGGGTCGTGATCAACGCGGGGTTTTGATTTGCGATCGAGACGCCGGTGTCTGCATCGTACACATGTACTGACGACGATGCACGATCCGTGGACAGGTGCACAGGAAACCCGGGTGCGGATGCATGTGTAAAAAGTTAAATAGCAGAAAGTACAATTGTGTGGATAGTATAGTGATAGTAATTTGGAATTGATAACGGAATATGATTTCTCGGGATGGCAGTTTTTGCATTTTAGGTTGCTGTCGTGTCCACCCCTGTGTCCGGTGTGGGACGTTTCGCTTTCGGCGTCAGGGGCAATTGAACGATCGTATATCTTGTCCTATACACGCTTATTCGTGTTTCAGTCGGGGGGTGGGGAACCGGCTCAGGCCTGGTTACATTTGTTGCCGTGGAAACCCTCTTGAAGACGGAGCGCCGTACTGGACACTCAACGCGATGTACTTTCGCGTTTCGCCTTTCAGGAATTCAGCTGGCTGTCGTTCCTGTGGCCATGCGCATGCCGAGCGGCTTTGACACGACGGCGCCCGCCTCCTGGTTCCACGTCGGGTCAACTGCCCAGTGTGCACTCGCCGCGCTCCAGGTGCGGTTGGCGGACGGGGCACAGCTGGCCTGATTGCTGGCCTGTAGAATTATTGCAGCCAGGCGCTGAAGTGCCATGCCATCTTCACCGTGAAGGTCCATGCGTCGATGCTGAAGGCGCCCGAGGCACTGCCCGTCGCGAGCAACTTTGTTCGGGTCCGTGCACGCGTGCCACAAAGGGCTCTCTAGCATCCTTTTGTAAAGAGTCGAGTGTTTTCAAGGACGATCGTTCCGTCGCAGTTTATGATCGGGCCAAAAGCTCCCTGCTCGAAGAGACCTTGTGTCCGAATTGTGAAAAAATCTTGGCGTTTATAGAGATGCAGCTTGATGTTGAAGCGGTCCTGTCCGAAGCGCTCTGCCTTCGTGAGATTGAATGTAGGCAGCAGCTTTGGCAGGCACTTCGCTAGTGTCGTGTGGATGGCAGGTGAGTGAGTACCAATCTTGAGTACCATCACTTTGGCGGTGACAATGTCGAGGAACGTTCTGTCCTGGCAGAGATTGGCCTCTCCACCTTGAATATCGAGGTCCAGATAGTGGATCACCTTCACATCAGAGCTCGCCGAGAGCAGCGTACTCGTTCGAAAGACATCCGGGAAAAGCTGATAGCTCGTCTCAAAGCCATTGATGGCCGCGACCTTCTTCAGACCCCCCCTGTGTCGTGGATCGGGCTCCCAGAATACGGCACGCGCACGCATAAGAGGAGAGATGAGCCGTGCGAGCGCGAGTCCACGGAAGCCCCAGGTGCCCCACCGTGCGCCAGCCTCAAATATTGCAAGCTCGTATTTGGTATTACTACGAGAGCACCTCGCCACCTTTAGGATGGCCGTGAGCAACATTGCTTGCTCTTCGTACTCTTCGTCGATTAATGGAAGGGACGGTGAGCTGTACTCAAACTTGGACAGAAGGTTGGCGGCATGCAGATTACACGCGTGCCTGCGCGACGGGGCGGCACTGTAGTAGTCGTGTGCAGACCAGGCTTGCGCGCGGTCGATCATCGCACCATCGCCGTTATTATGTCTGCAAGGGATTCCGAAGATGCTTCCGCATAGATTACAGTCATATCGGAACGGGACCGCGAGCCCCGTGAACTCGTACAGCACATCTTTATCTACCGGACAGGACAGGTGAGGCACATGGCAGAAGACATCTGCGTGCTGATAAAAGCGAGATGACTTCAGTGGGTTAACACCCAAGGGCATGTCGTTCCGCAGGCACCCTGGGGTTGATCCATTTGAAATTGAAAGTGAGCACCGTGACATTGTCAGAAAAGCGCGGGTCGAGCCGCGACAGCATTTGAGTCCCTTTCCTTTTTTGGGACGCTCCGCCTAAAAAAAGGTGCTGGAGTTTGCGCTCAGACAGAATGGCCCTTCATCCAATCCGAAGTTTGATTAAATCACTCACACACACTGTTCACTCAAGACGGAGTTTCGCAGAGCGCCGTACTGGACACTCAACTCAATGCGAGGCGTGCTGGACCCTGGTCAGGACGACGCCAGCGCGCCGCAGTTGACGCTGCTGTACCGTACTCACATCCTCAAGCTAGAGGCGGACAAGGAGTCACTGCGGGTTCACTTCCACAACGAGATTCTAAAGCTTGAGGAGGCCCTACAGGAGGCGGAGCAGGAGCGCAATGCCGGCGCTGGTGGCCAGGTCGTGGCAGCTCGCGCGCTTCTCGCCGAGCTGGCGCATGTCGAAAGTACCTTCAGCCGTGCCGAGGCCTCGCGACAGTACGCAGAGGGCCAGCTGGAGGAGGCGCGGGCCAGTGCTGTTGAGGTGAGACGGCAGCTGGCCGACGAGCGCATCGCGTGGACGGCCGAGAAGGCGGGTCACGCACGCGCCCTTGACGAGGCTCGCGAGAACCACGAGCGGCACATGCACTCAAAGGAGGCTGAGCACGAGCGAGCGTGCGAGCAGTATGAGCGACAGCTGCGCTCCGCGCATGCTGAGCACCAGCGAGCATTAGCCACGGCGGCGACGATGGCCTCGGGGGAGGCGGCTGCACGCGATGCGGCCGCTCGCGAGGAAGCAGATGCCGCACGCCAGCGGCTCGAGCAGGCGATGCAGGCGGAGCGCCAGGCGACGCAGGCGGAGCGCAGCCGGTACGAGCGAGCGGCCGCGGACCTGAGCAGTCAGCTCGAGCGCGCCAAGGCTGAGGCGCAGGCGAGGCACGAGGAATGGAGCACGCGCTCAGGCTCGCAGCTGCGTGCGGTGCGCGCGGAGCACGAGCAGCGGCTGCGAGCGGAGCAGGCACGGCACGAGCACGCGCTGCAGCTCGAGAGGGCCGCACACGAGGCGGCTCTCCTCGAGCACGCAGAGCGCGTGCAGGCCGAGCTCAAAGGTCTACACGAGCGCCGACGGGACGAGCTACGCCGGCAGCGCGAGCAGCGAGAGAAGGCCGCCAAGGATCGGGTGGCGAAGCAGAGCGAGCAGCGCGAGCGCGCGGCCCGGGCCAAGGAGGCGCTCGCGGCCAAGGCGGCACAGGCGACAGAGCACATGCACCGGCTCGAGCATGAGCGAGGCACATCGGAGGAGCGCATGCGCGCCGCCCAAGCCGAGGTGGCGCGTCTCGAGCGCGAGCTGCGCTCGACACGGCGCGAGTCGCTCGACGCGCGGCGCGAGGGGTGGGCCAAGGAGCAGCAGCTGCGCGAGGAGCAGCAGCGCGCGCGTGCACTCGAGCGCGTGGCTGCGGAGGCCGCCGACGCCGTCACCGAGTCCTTGGCCGCTCTGCAGCACGAGGCCAGCCACTTGCCGCTCTCGCCCATAGCGGCGCACCCGCACCCAGCGCTCCTCGCGCCGCCGCGGCCCCCGCTGCCGCTGCCGCCGCTGCACGCGAGCGGCCTGCCTGCCGTGTACCTGCACGCTGCGCCGCCCTGGCGAGATGCGGGAGAGCCGCCCTTCGCGCCGCCGCTCTTTCCAGACTGGCCGCCGTCGCCGCAGCCGCCGCAGCCGCCGCGGCCGCCGCAGCTGCTCAGCAACGCCGTGCAGGCGCAGGAGGAGTCGGTCATGCAGCTGTATCACGCTGCGCAGGCGCAGGAGGCGGTCGTGTGCCATGTGCTTCGGCACGAGCTCAGCCGAGCAGAGGACTGGATCGGCGAGTGCGCGCTCGCGCGCCGGCGGCGAGCAGATGCGGAACGGCTGCAGGAGGTCCTCGCGGCGCGTGCCGAATCGCTCGCGCGCCGGATGAGGGCGCTGGAGCAGTCTGCAGCGGCCAATGAGGCGCGCGCGTCCGCAGCCGAGACGGCGGTAGCCCAAGACGGCGCCCCGGCCGCCACCTCACTTGCAGCTGCAGGATGGTCCTTCGAGGCAGCGGCAGCGGCGGCGGCGGCCGCGGCAGGAGATGGAATGTTGACGAGGTTCCGGGGCGCTGCCGAGCCGATCACGTACGCCATGGAGGCGGACGAGGAGATGCGGCTCGTGGCGCGTGCCGCCGCGATGGACGCGCTGGGCGAAGACGCGCGCGAGGCCCTTGCCGAGGACGCGCGCGCTGAGCTCTTCGAGGAGGTCGCGGAAGAGGTGCGTGCGACGCTGCAGCTCGCGTTGCGCGAGGCGTACTGGGAGGAGGCCAGCCACGGCATCGTGCTGCGCAAGAAGCTGCGCGAGGCGGCCGCCGAAACGCAGCGGCTCCTCGCCGAGGTCGCGGGCCTTCGGGCGGACGCTGAGCATGCGAGCGGGCTCAGAGCGGACAAAGACCATGAGAACTCAGCGCTAGTGGAGCGGGTGCAGGCAGAGGGAGCCAAGGCGCTTGCCGAGGCGGCCGCGCGCGCGGAGGCGGCGGACGAGCGGGCGCGATCTGCCGAGGCACGTGGCGAGAAGCTCGCAGCCGAGCTTGCCGAGGCACGAGTGCGCCTCCAATCCGCAGATGAGAGGGCGGCCGCGGCGCGTGCAGGGATGGCTCGGAGCGACGAGCTGTTGCGTCAGTCGCTCGCGAGCCAACAGGCGGAGCACGCGCAGCTCAGCGCGCAGCTCGGCGAGCTGCGGCAGTTGCTGAGCGCATCCCAAGCCAACGAGGCCGGCGCAAGGGCGAGCGCTGACGAGGCGCGCCGCGAGGTGGAGTGGCAGAGCGCGCAGCTGGCCGAGTTGCATGCTGCGTGCGAGGAAGCTAAGGCTGCGGTGGTTCACGAGAGGGCGGAACGAGACCGGGTCGAGGCCCTCGCGGAGAACGCCGCGCGCCAGCTTGGCAAGGCGCGCAACGACGTGCAGCGCGCGCAGCACGAGGCGGCCGCCGCGCAGCGCCAGGCTGCGGCCGAGGCAGCGTGGGCCGCGAGTTTGGCGTCGTCCGAGGAGGCGACGGCGGCGCGAAGGGCCGCGCTGGAGGAGGTGGCGGCGGCTCGCCATGAGGCGGCCAGCGCGTCGGACCGTGCGGACGCGCTCATGCGCGACCTGTCGGCGGCCATCGGGCAGCTCGATGAGTTGCGAGCCGAGAGGGCGGCCTTGCGAGCCGAGGCGCAGTCGGCGCGCGTCGATGCGGAGAGCGCTAAGGCTGCGGCACGCGGGGCCGAGCGGCTGGCGGACGAGGCGGCGGCCGCGGCGGCGGCACGAGAGGAAGCGATGGCTCGCGAATGGGCGCAGCGGGAGGCGGCGATCACGCAGCAGTACGCCTCGGCGCACTTGCATGCGCACGAGCAGTACGCATCCTATGCCGAGGAGCAAGCACAGCAGCGGACGAACACGGTCGTCGCGGCCGCCGTCGCGAGTGCGGTGGCGGAGGCCCAGGGACGAAGCGCGGCACTTCTCGAGGACACCGAGGCGAATCTCGCGGCGGCGCGGGCATCGGA
This sequence comes from Chrysochromulina tobinii, assembly GCA_001275005.1. Taxonomy (NCBI): domain Eukaryota; phylum Haptophyta; order Prymnesiales; family Chrysochromulinaceae; genus Chrysochromulina; species Chrysochromulina tobinii. The sequence goes on from JWZX01000242.1 coordinate 10,102, forward strand.
GGCGCAGAGGGCCGTCGAGCTCAGCATGGCCCGAGCGGAGCTCGCGAAGCTCGAGCGCGAGCTGCAATCTCGTGCGGAGCTCGAGTTACAATCTCGTGCGGAGCTCGAGCGCGAGCTACAATCTCGTGCGGAGCTTGAGCGCGAGCTACAATCTCGTGCGAAGCTCGAGCGCGAGCTGCAATCTCGTGCGGAGCTCGAGCTTCAATCTCGTGCGAAGCTCGAGCGTGAGCTCGCGCTTCTCGTCGCCGAGCACGCCGCCATCGATGCGCAGCTCGCTGGTGCCAACCAGGACGTGCAGCGCGCCCGCGCCGAGGCGTCGGACGCAGAGCGGCGCGCCGCGCGGGAGCGGCTCGCCTCATCTCGAGAGGGTGCCGCCGCGAATGCGGCCTTAGAGGAGGACAACCGTTTCTGTCGCGCGTCGCTCGCGTATCTCGAGGCGCAGTATCGCTCGGCGGCGGCGGCGGTGCTCGCCTTCTCACGCGCACAGGCGCACGCAGCTAAGGAAGCTGTGGGGAAGCTCGAGCTCGCCGCAGCCGCAGCGGCCGCGACGTCGGCGGGCGCGAACTCAGCCGCGGCGAGCCGGGCGGCCGCGGATGCGGTAGCCTCTCTCTCCGACGAGGTGGATCCGACATGGCTCGTCGAACCCGATGCCAGCACGCTGCCTCTTGCGGAGGTTGGCGGGGTCTTGCAGGCCGCGCTGCGTGATGCGGCGCGAGCGTTGCGGCTGAGGCTCGAAGCAGACTTGCATCTCGCGCGTGCCGAGCTTGCAGAGCGCATTGCTCGCGAGGCCGCGGTTGAGCGGCAGGTGCTGCAGGGCAAGCTCGAAGAGGCCCTAGCCGCACTGTACCAGCAGCAACAAGCGACATCCACCTGTACAAGTAACGCGCCCGTTGCCGAGCCGCCGTCAAAGCCGCCAGACGTCATCCGCGAAGCCAGCATTGCAGACGCGTGGCCCACTGGGGCGTGGTAGCCACGGTGCCACGACCGAGGTGTTCTTTCCAAAGTAGTTCTTTCGAGCATTTTGTTCCAGTCGGCGCCCGCGACGGCGCTTTCGGAAAAATGGCCCCGACGGACGCTCTCGTCCGCCGTCCGCCACAAAAGCCGTCCCCGAGGGTCCCGCCTCAGGCCACGAAAGCCGCCTCGCCGATGACCACCTCTCAAGCCGCCTCGCCGACATCTAAGAAAACGGCGGGCTCTCCATCCGCCGTGGCGCTCCGCCGTGGTGCCTTACCTCTGGGGCTTGAGTTGGTGGCAGGGACGCAGGCAGCGGCAGCGGCGGCCGATGCTCCGCTGTCGCCGCTGTCGGTGGCGGATGCAGTGCCGGACGAGCGTGCCCGAGGGCGGCGGAGCAGCGGCGCGCCTTCGCCTTACGCTTCGAGTGGCGCGGGATCCGTTACGCCTTCCTCGCCATCTCACGCACATCATGGGGTCCGTGATTCAGACCACGGGATGCGTGAAGGCCAGTGGGGCGAGGCGAACGCATCGCGTCCGCATCGTCATCATCGTACGCACGGCGGCCGCTCTCGCTCTCGCAGCCGGCATCGTCATCGCGACACGACCGCCCACGAGGACGAGGCTGTTGTCACGGCGGGTACAAGCGTAGATGACGCCACGACAGCGGCCAGCAGGGGCGGTAGCGGCCACGGCGCTCACCACGGCGCTCCGACGTTGCCAGCAGGGAAGCCGGACGTCGGTCGGCTGCGCGAGTTCCTTGCGAATCGGCCGGACCTACGCTCGGCACTTGCCCAGGCCCAGCGGCCTGCCGTCGCGCAGCTGTGTGCTCTGATGGCAAGCCGCGCTGACCTCGCCGCCGCGCTCAGCCAAGCGGCCGACGGCCTCGCGAGCAATCTGAACGTCCACGACGAGATTGCCACCATGATCGGCGGTCGGGCAGTCCGCGGGAGTGCGCCTTTCTCGGCGACCGCCGAGGCAGATGCCCTCGCCGATCGCCTCGCCGACGCTCCCCCCTCGAGGCATGGTGGCGATGCGCACGTGGACGTGGACTACTCGGGGGTAGCGGCGCCGGACTTACCCCGCGAGCCTGCTACGCGTGCTCGCGCCGTAGTGAGCGCCTCTCGCTCGCTCGCCGCCTCGCTCGCGTGTGCGGGCGGCCTGAGCGCGGCCGAGGTGGCGGCGATGGTGAGCGCGGACGCGGCGCTCGCCGATGAGGCCGTCGTGGCGCGCGCCGTCGCCGCCTCGGAGCAAGAGCTGGCCCTTCTGCATGCGCACGCGGCGCTGCGCGAGAAGCTCGCTAAGAGCGAGCGCGAGCTGCTCGAGACGCGTGCCGCCCATCGACTGCGCGAAGAGGACCTGCACGTGCTGCACGAGCAAGTGACGCAGCTGAGCGGCGCGCTCGAGGCAGCGCGCGCGATGCTCGAGCGCGCGAACGCCCCGGGGCGGCTACTCGGGTCTGAGGCTCCAGTTGGACCCGGCGCTCCAAAGGGAGCTCGGCAACATTCGGGCCGAGTGGGTGGCGGCCGCGTGTCAGGCGGCGGGCGCTGGCGCTCGTGCGTCAGAGGAGACGGCGGTGTCCGCGGTCCTCAAGGGCGAGCTGCGCTTGGCTGAGGAGGTGATGCGCCAGCAGCGCTCGGGCGCGGAGGAGCTCCGCCGGCAGGCCATCAAGGCGAGTCGCCGTGAAGAGGATCTGAGGCAGAAGCTGCAACGCGCGGAAGCCTCCATCTCCGAGCTGCGCGCGAGCCACGGTGTGATCTCCGCGCAGCTCGAGATGGCAAACTCGCAGAGCAGGGAGCTGCAAGGCGCGCTGCACGCCGCTCAAGGCGAGGTGGACACGACGCGAGAGCGACTGGAGGCGCAGCTGAAGGCGTGCGAGCTGCAACGCTCGAGCGAGATGCACGCACATCGAGAGCGAGCGTCACTCTGGTCGAAGAAGCTCGACTCCTTCCACAGCAACCAGGGGTTCGCGCTCGACCTGCGTGTCTTCATCACCAACGACCCGGTGTACCGCGAGCTCCTGGCGACTCTCGCGCGCGAGGAGGCGCTGGCGGCCAGGTACCAAAGCGAAGCGGTCGCGGTCGCCAGCCAGCAGGCGCAAGCAGAGCTGGACCTTCTGCACGGGCGGGTCAAGTCGCTTCTCAAGGCGAATCAGGAGCTGCAGCAGCTGCGTGGGACGGCGGTCGAGGAGGCCCAAGCGCGCGCGGTGGCTGACACGCGCGAGCGGCTCGTCTATCTCGAGCGCGAGATCGAGATCCAGCGCTCGGCCGGCGCAGAGGCGCTCGAGCGGCTGTCCGAACGCGAGCGCTGGGCGGTCGAGCAGGTGGAGCTCGAGCGCCGACTCTTTGCCGAAGCGCTGGTGCTGCTCAAGGAGCGTCATCTGGCGGAGCAGAACGAGGCTACGAGCAAGCTCGCGGCGGCGCGCACACGCTGCATCGAGCTCGCGGAGCGCAACGAGGCGATCCGCGAGTGCCTGGCAAAGCGAGGCGAGTCGGTGTGGCGCCGCCGGTTGCTCAACCTCACGTGGCACGGCTGGAAGGGGTGGATGACGAAACAGCGCCTCTCCCGCGTCGAGTTGGACTACACTCGTCGGCTGCGCCAAAAGGCGGATGAGATCTACCATCAAGAGCTCGCGCAGCATGCGAGAGATCTCTCGGGGGTGCGTGCACACGCGGACGCGCTCGCCGCGCAGCTGGCCGAGGTACGCGCCGCGCAGCGCGACGAGGCCGACGAGGCGCGGCGCGAGCTCGGCGAGCGGGTGCGCAAGGCGCATGCCGAGGTGGAACGGCTGCGGTCTTCTGCGGAGACGGAGGCGGCCTTGCGCCAGCGCGAGGTGCTCGCCGAGCGCGAGCGGCACGAGATGGCGGCGAGTCGCGTGAGCTCGCTCCAGATGCAGCTCGCTGCGTCCGAGGCCAGAGTGGTCGCCGAGCGTCGGAACGCCGATGCAAGGGTGAACGCCGTCGAGGAGAAGCACGCGGCGCTCAGGGCAACGCTCCAGGCGCAGCAGCTGCACGATCACTTGCTTGAGGTGAACAAGGAGGCAAGCGCACACGAGAAGCAGCGGCTGCTCAGGCGCGTCGAGGAGGCGGAGGCGGCGCATCAGCACGAGAGGCGGGACGCGGAGCACAGTTGGCAGGAAGAGCGCACGCGGTTGCACCGACGGCTCCAGGCGCTGCAAGAGCATGTGCGCCTCGTCGAGGACGAGCAGCAGGCGGGGATCGCACTGCATGCGAAGGAGCTGCAGCAGGCGCGCCATCGGCATGAGCAGCAGGCGGCGCAAGCCGAGCGCGATCTCGCCTCGCTTCGCGAGGCAGTATGCATCGCCAACCTCGCCGCAGAGATCGCGGCCGAGCGGCGCGACAAGGATCTCGCGAAGGCGAATGCGGCCCTCGCCTCCTTGTCCAAACGGAGTGTCGTCCATCGCCTCGACGAGCGCTGGAATGCGATGCTTCTAAAGACCACGTGGTACGCGTGGCGCCTACTCCACGCGCACACGCATGCGCACGCGCACGCTGCGGGCGCACAGTCCTTGCTTGAGCGCCATGTTGGCGCCAAGGCGGGCGCGAGCTCACCGGGAGCGGGGCGAGCGCTGAGCCCGAGCCGCCAAGCCAACTTCAAGGGCGGCACAGCACAGCCGGCCGGATATGATGGCGAGGACTATGACGGCGATGGAGAGTACGAGTACGACGACTACTCGAGTGCGCTCAGCAGCCAAGCTCCGTGGAAGCTGATGGGCAAGCTGGACGAGGAGCTGCGAGTGACCTGACACGGCGATCTTTCTCCCCGGATTAACGTCGATGAACAGATTTCGAGACCCTCCGACGCTGCCCCTATGTCTACCGTCGAATGTCCACGTGTGATCAGAGGAGCGTCGGCGCGCGGCATGGCGCGCGGGGGGGAGGAGGGCATACTCTCTCTAGCCGAGCCGAGCGCAGTAGCGATTAGCGTACTAGGCCAAGCGACCAGGGTAAGAATGCGAGCAAACCCCCGCGGGAACCCCGCGTCGGGGACGGTAGTATTAATAAAGCCAAACGTGGCACCCTGGCACCGGGCGCACCGCGGACACGCGTCGCGCTCGAGCGAGCGCGACGGGGGCGGGCCACCCACATCCGCATGCACATCCGCGTCAGGCGCGCGCGATACACTGCAAATGCGTCGGGCGCGGTATGCCGCGTGGCGCGTGCCGGTGGCGAGTTCAGTCGAGTACAAGCGCGAGGGCCGAGGCGGATTTTGGCAATCGTTTTCAGCGAATACCGAATTCAGCACGCTCGATCGCGAAACCGGAATGCAAATCCAAATGTGCCCGGAAATGCGTCGAAATCGATAATCGTGCGGCGGCCGTTGTCCCGGCTAACGTTTCTCCGCGATGTATAACAGGCGAGATTCTCGGCTGTGTAAAAGGAGTAAGCGAATGTCTTACATGTAATGCGAACGTGCCCAGAGAGGACAGGCGCTCACCTCGACACGTGCGGCAACTCGGCGGATCGCATGATCGGTTGATCGCATCCTCATGCTCATCTCTTCTCACGGATACTGTACCGCGCCATAGCCCATCCCCATCGGTTCGGGCAATTATACATGGGTGGACGCACGCGACGGATGCACGGATTCTCCGGCGCCGAATGGTTGTATTCGTTCCATCTGAGCACCCGAACGAGACCTTCCTGCTCGGCCTTCCGCAAGGCGTCCCCGGGCCCATGTTTACCGCTGATGTCGTCGATCAGCAGTATCGCATCTGGCTTGGCGAGCTCGCGCATGTTGACAATGTCACGATACGCGCCATTCGCGCTGTGATCGCCATCTACCAGCAAAATGTCGCAAATGCGGCGGCCCTCTGATGCGGCAAAGGCCGGCACTGTGCGTTGAGAATCACCCTTGTGATAATGGAAGCGACTCGTGCCAAAGTAGAGCGTGACCAGGTTTGCGGCGTGGTCGGTGTATGGGCCATTCGTACCAAGTTCAAACGCGTGCGCCACCAATGACGGGCTGGCGAGCAGCATCGCCGCCATACCATGTCCACCGTTGAAGCCGATCTCGCAGTACGTCAGGTTTTGGCTGCCGCGCTCCGACACAAGGCGCGAGTATGCGCTCAACTGATCTGGCCGGATGTAGCCGAATGGCGTGCCCGCACCATGAGGCGCCAGGTTTTTCTCGATGTTCCGATCGAGCAAGTTCCACAGCGTGAGCACTGCGCTAATGTATTGACCCCATGTTTTGGGCTCGAAGCGGTTCACGTGCAGCGGCGCCATCTCTCGCCAACCGAATTCGCTCTGAAGCAGCTGTGGAAGCGGCACTTGAGTGTCTGGCGCGAGCGAGAGCCGCCCAGAATGGCTTCGCTCGACGAAGAGCCGCTCATGTGTGCGGCGCGACATGCCGCGGCGGAAAATGCGCGCGACCGAGCGCGACGATGTGGCTTAGTACCGGTACTTTCAAAAGTTCAAAGCACCGCGTCAATTGCGTCTGCCATTAGCATTCTTTGAGCGACGCGGTGCGCGCTGATTACCTTGTGTTGCTGCAATGAGTGTTTCCAAAATTGTCCAAATGGAGAGTTCACTGTTGAAGGGCGCGAGCTTCAATCAGCAGCCGCGCCCGGGGCGAAGGTGTGTTAACTCATGCTGGTCGCGATGCTACGGCGGGACGTACCGCCGTGGCGGTCGCTGGCCGCGCTGCTACGGCAGCAGCAGCAACAGGGCGCGCCGCGGTAGTGGGACGCGTTGCTATGGCGGTTGCCGGGCGCGCCGCGATGGCCGTCCCGGCGGCCGGCGCAGGGCTCGTGACCGTGGTGGCGGCTGGGCGAGTAGCTGTAGCCACGACGGCGCCTCCTGGGCGAGTAGCTGTGGCAGTCGTCGGCCTTGACGCGACAGCAGCTGTGGCAGTCGCAGTCGTCGGCCTTGACGCGACAGCAGTTGTGGCAGTCGCAGTCGTCGGCCTTGACGCGACAGCAGTTGTGGCAGTCGCAGTCGTCGGCCTTGACGCGACAGCAGTTGTGGCAGTCGCAGTCGTCGGCCTTGACGCGACAGCAGTTGTGGCAGTCGCAGTCGTCGGCCTTGACGCGACAGCCGTTGTGGCAGTCGCAGTCGTCGGCCTTGACGCGACAGCCGTTGTGGCAGTCGCAGTCGTCGACCTTGACGCGACAGCTGTTGTGGCAGTCGCAGTCGTCGGCCTTGACGCGACAGCTGTTGCGGCAGTCGCAGTCGTCGGCCTTGACGCGACGGCCGTTGCGGCAGTCGCAGTCGTCGGCCTTGACGCGACGGCCGTTGCGGGCCTCGACGCAACCGCCGTCGTCGGCCTTGAGGAGGTGACCGCCGTCGTCGCCGTCGTTGATCGCGATTCAGGGGAGAGGCTTCCACTTCGAGGGGAGGCCACCGCCACAGCCGCCGGCCTCGTAGAGGAGGCCACCGCCACAGCCGCCGGCCTCGTAGGGGAGGCCACCGCCGTCGCTCTCGCGCTGCCCGGGCGCGAAACTACCACCGCCGTGCGCGACGGCGAGCGCGGCTCCTCGGGTGGCGCGCCGGGCAGCTCTACCTGGAAGGCCTGGCCAGCCCGTAACCCACGCGGGACGTCCACCTCGTACTCCTTGCCGTGATGCGTCACGAGCAGCGGCTCGCCTGGCCGCAGGGTCGAGGGCACGCGCACCTCGACCGTCTCTGGCGGCGGCTCAACGAACCGATCGTCACTTGCGCGATTCCCGGGACGGTCGAAACGCGGATGCTCCCCGAAGCGCTCGCGCCGCCGTGTCGACTCGTCACGCCCTCGGAGGCCCTCTGAGGAGCGCGTCGCGGCGGCGGTCTTGGCCTCCTCTCCCCATCGCCGTCGCCGGCTCGCAGGCGCCTCGTCGCCATTGTACCCATCGAAGCTGTCGCCATTGTACCCATCGCGCCCATCGCGTCCGTCGCGCACGTTGCGCCCGTACTCGCCACCGCCGCCGTCAGCCCTCGCAAGCGCTGAGCGTAGGTACCGATTCTCGTCAGCGAGCTCCTGGTTGCGCTCCCGTGCCTCGGCCAGCTGCGTGAGCTCGGTGGTGAGTCGTGCCGCCTCCAGCTGCGCCGCCTGCGCCGCGTCCCGTTGCACCTCGATGGCTGCGCGCAACTCCGCAGCCGCGACCTCATGACGCTCTGCTGCGCTCGCGAGCGCGTGCTCCTTCTCCGTACCGGCGGTTCGCTTGGCAGCCTCGAGCTCTGCGGCGGCCTCGGCCTGAACCTGCGCGCGCTCCGCCGCGGCTGTCGCGTCCGAATTCGCGCGCTGCTCCGCCGCCGTGCGTTTCGCCTCGTCGAGTGCCGTCCGTGCCGCCTCGAGCTGTGCCACAATCGCGCGAAGCTGCGCGTCGCCCTCGGCGCGAGCGACGCTCACCGCCGCTTCCTTGTCCGTGGCCGCCGCCTTTTTGGCCGCTTCGAGGGCCGCCCGAAGGCCGTTTGCCTCCGATGCCTGCGAGGCCGCCGCGACCGCGCGCACCGCCTCGAGCTCTTCGACCGCCATTCGCTTCGCCGCCTCGAGAGACGCCGCCGACTCCGCGCGCACCGTCGCCAACTCGGCGGCGGCCGCAGCCTTGGCAGAGGCTGCCTGCTCACGGAAGGCCGCCAGCTGGGCCTCGAGGCGCTCGATTCGTTGGAGGCGATCTTCGGCCTGGTGCTCGGCGTGAAGGCGGCTCGCTGCCTCCGAACGCAGCCGCGTTACGAGTGCATCGAGCTCCGCATTGCGGGCGCGCAGCTGCGTCGCCTCAGCGGCGTACGCGCTCAGCCTCGCATTCTCGCGCGAGAGCGTTATGGCGCGGCTCTTCAGCTCCCGCATCGCACGGTTCTCGTTCTCGAGACGCTGTTGATTATTCAGCAGCTCTTTGTTGCGCAGAGAGAGTTCGTCATTGCGCATGCGCGTCTCCGCAGCCGCACTTGCCCCTAGGAGGAGGAGCTGCGTCTGCATGTATTCGTTGCGGCCCGACTCTGCCGCGAGCGCCTTGAGCGCAGTCTCGAGCGGAGGTGCCATCTCGTCTTCGAAGCCGCTGCCACCGCCATCCTCGTCCATGAGCGCATGCGCCGGAAGATTATGCAGGGGCCCACGGCGGCTTCGCCGCCGCGTCGTCGTCGGGTACGGCTGCTGCTGCTGCTGCTGCTGCTGCTTGGGCGACGATGGATGCGAGGAGGTCAGCGGTTCCGGCCACGCCGAAGAGCTCGCGGATAGCAAGACGTCGACGCTCGCATCAATCATCGCTGCGTCGCTTCACTGCTCCGGTGCCGGTGTGGGACCAGTCCTCATCGTCGGTGCGGAATTCTTCCAACGCTTTGTCGCCCGACGCGCTGGCTGCTGCCGCTGCAGCTGCTCCTGCTGGCGAACCCATGTTGGAAAAGAAGTACCTCTTCCTCCTACTGCTGATCGTTCAGAACACCTCCAAGACCTTGATCATGCGCGCGGCGGTCGGCGGCAAGGCAAACTTTCTCTACTCGGCTGCCGTGCTGGCAACTGAGGGGCTCAAGGCGACTGCGAGTGCCGTGTGGGTGTTGAACACGGGCGGCAGCCCGGCGAGCATCGTACATTTCCTGCGCAGCGAGTGGCGTACGTCCGTACGCGTGATGGTGCCAGCCGCTTTCTACAACGTGCAGCAGGTGCTTGAGTATGTCGCGCTCTCGAAGCTGGACGCTCCAGTCTTCGCAGTGATCGTGCAGATTAAACTGCTTACGACAGCACTCTTTTCGTGGATCATGCTCGGCAAGCAGCTGCGCGCCGTGCAGCTCGTTGCGCTCGTGCTGCTCATGGTGGGCGTCATCCTCGCGCAGATGAAGGATGGCCAAACCAACCACCTCGACTTTGATGCGACGACGTCGGTGGGCGTGTCCGCCACGCTCACGATCGCGATGTTCTCTGGATTCGCCGCCGTGTACACGGAGAAGGTGCTCAAGCACGCGCCGCTCGTTGCGCATTCAACGAAGGACGACTCCGTCCTGCCGTACATGCAGATCCAGATGGCGCTCGCATCGCTGCTGATCATCGGCGTCTTCGCGCTCGTGTCCGACTTCCTTGTGATCGTCGAGTACGGGCTGTGGCGCGGCTTCGACGGGCGCGCGATCGTCGCCGTCATCTCCTCGGCGCTCGGCGGTCTGATTGTCTCCGCCGTGCTCAAGTACGCTGATGCGGTGCTCAAGGGGTACGCGACCGCCACCTCCGTCATCCTCACGGGCATCCTTTCCGCGCTGCTCTTCGGCACGACGCTCGACCTGCACTTTGTGCTCGCGGTCGTCAACGTCACCTGCTCGATCCTGCTCTACGGCTCGCTCGGGGGAAGTCCTAGTCCGACCGCTCCGGCAAGGCAAGGCACGAGCGAGGTCAGAGCGACCGCCGATGAGCGCGCGCCCCTACAGAGCACCAGCCCCAGCCAATGCAGCGTCTCCGACAAGAAGTTGGACCCGGTATGATGCGCCGGCTACGCGTGGTTGCCCGGGTCGCGCCCCAGGTGCCCGCGCTGCACCTACAAATATGCATCATAGTCAATTTAGGCGCATGCTGTTTACAACGGAGTCAACAGTGCTCAGCTGTCGCGGAGAGATGCGCAGCTGCGCGGCCTGTGCGCAAGGCTCACTCAGGGCGGACGAGGGACGTCGCCTCGAGACGGCGGGCCTTACCCGCTCGCTTAACCTGTACGCGATTTTCGTGTCTCTTCCGAACTCAACTGAGCTCTTAATAAACTGTGACGCCACAATCGCCCGGCAGTGCGTGCGTACACCGATCACCGCGGTCATCGGTTACTTTCGCATCTCGTCTACCATCTTTTCGGAGCCTGCCGGCGGCTGCGGGATGGAGCGGGGACGCTCAGGTCACGTCCGTCAAGCATCATCCGCCACCCTCGCCGCCGCCGCCGACCGATGGAACCCGCGCGTAAACGCACGCACGCGATTTACGGTCGATCCCTGGGTCGGGCGGTCGCGACATCAGGCGACTCCCTTTTAGGGGTAATTACGCTCCCGGGGTCGCCCTTGTCCCTCTGCAGCGCCTCGAGCAGCCGACGCAGCAGCGTGGATTTGGCTCCCACCACGGCAAGCTGGCGGGCCCGGAGCTCGGCCTTGAGCTGCGGCACCGTGAGCTGAGTCACCTCGCCCACGCTTCGCGTCCCCATCGTTCGCAGCATCACGCTGCCAGAGAGCCTCGCGCCGCCGCGCCCGCCGCCGCCAAAAGCGCTCGGGCTCTCATCGTTGGGGTCGGCGGCGCCATCGGCGGCACTACCGCGAGAGCCGCCGTCTGGCGCGCCGCTCTCCTCGCTGCTGCTGCGTCGCGCGGAAGCTCGCTGCGCCTCTTTTGTCGCCAACTGCTCCTCTGCATACCGGTCCAGCTCGTCCTCGAGCATTTGGAGCAACGAGCCATCGACGAGCAGCGCGCCGTCGCTCCGCCCCCGTTCCTGCCACGCCGTGCCTTCCTCACGTGTATCCACGGCCGCGCGGGCACTCGCCTCAATAGCAGCTGCTTCCTCGTCGTCGACGATGTCGTCATCGAACTCGTCGTCTACGGCCCAGGCGGTGGCGGCGGCGGCGGCGGCCGCGGTGCCTAGATTGGATTCGATGCGCTCGTCCTCGGAGCGCGCGGCAACGGCCTTGGACTGGACCACCACGGACGCCTCCGAGGGCAGCACCTCGCTTCCAGGCGGCACACCCACCGCAAACTCGGCCTCGAAGAGCTCCAAAAAGGGGGCGAGCCCGCCAAATTCATGATTAACGTAATCAGCGGCGGAGACGGCTCCAAGAGCGACCTCCCCCAGATGGGCCTGCAGCTGCGCCATACTACTCGTGCCGGCCGCGCACGTCTGCAAGTAGTCGTCAACGACTGTGCACAGGAAGCGCGCCATCGCGGGCCGCTCGTTGAGCAGCGATGGGTGGATGGGGGTGACCAGCTCGTCGAGATGGTCATCGAGCCACAGCACACCAAAGTCCTTCACGTTCGGCGGCCGGGTCTTCGTACTCCTTAGAGGCCGAGTCTCGCATGGAGCAGACGCAGACGCGCTTGCCCTTCTGGCGCGTCCGGACAAGCGCCGGGATGAAGTCGCGATCGCCCGAGACGAGGACGGCCACGTCAAACGCGTTGGGCACCGTCGCGTAGTGAAGCATGTCGACGGCCAGCGCGATGTCGACGCACTTTTCCTGGCCACCAGCGAAGTCGCCTAGATGCACCTCATAGTGGAGCTCCTGCATGGCGCGGAACATGCGCTGGCGCGGCGAGATGAGCTCGGCCTCGTCGGCACGGAACGACGAGAAGACGAGCACGCGCACCACCTCGACCGCGCGCTGCGCATACGGCTGCGTGCGCATGAGCTCGGCCGACACGTGATCTGAGATGAGCTGGGGCAGGCGCGAGTAGTCGATGTGGTACCGGTCGCCCCAGCCGTCGCCGTACCGCTGCGTGAGCTTGCAGTGCTTCCCGTTCCCAAACAGCTGGTAGTACAGCCACGTGCCGTCGATGAAGACCATCACCTTGGTCGGGATGAGTGTGACGAGCTGCTGGACCATACCGCGCTCAATGCCGTCGGCTGCGCCACCGCTCCTCACTCGGCCGCCGCTGCTTCCAACGACAGCGCGCCCCGCGCCTTGGATGTCATACGAGGACGCATACGACGCACCGCCGCTGCTGCATGCACCGCTCTCGCTGCCGGCGTACCCGTTGCTGCTCCTTGGGATGCCACTGCCTGTATCATACAACGGAAGAGCCCACGACGGCGGCGCCGGCGGCGACGCGAACTCTCCGGGTCGCTGCCTGCGGCTCGACGTGGATTGCCGTGGCGCACGCTCGCGGCCGCCGGGACGCTTGCCCTGCGAGGTCGCGGATGGCGAATTGTAAGCAGTAGCATCCAATTCGTCAATCTCGCCAAGGAACGCGCTCATGCCCTCGGCCTCAGCCACCGCGATAGCTGCATCCTCCTCGGCGCGCAGTCCAGCGAAGATGCCATCGTATCCGGACGAGAGGCTGACGGCGTCCTCGTTCTCCTTGCCGAGAAGTCTCGCGCGGCGGCGCTCCTGCCGCCAATGCTCAGCATTATCTGCTGCTCCGCGCAGCAAAGGAACGGCTGCGCGATGCGTCGACGCGCCTCCGACTGGTATAGATTGTCCACTGAACCAGGAGGTCACGGAGACGATCAAAGCACCTGCGAGCATGCCAAAGATAGCGTAGAAAACATTAGTTACAAAGCTCTCAATGGCCGCCCAGTCGGTCGAAACTGAATTGTTGTGTGGGGAATGCTGCTGGGATCTTTGGCGCCATTTCGATCACTCGGACGGAGAATGCGGAAGGCGTTCAATCGCAATCCTCGAGACGCTTTCACGGCGGACCAAAAGAAGATCCTCTGCGAGTTCTTTGCCCACAGCGCGCGACCTACCGACAAGCAGGCGCAAGAATTGAGCGAGCAACTCGGCTTGACCACGCGCCAGGTCCAGGTGTGGTTCCAGAACCGACGGGCCCGCTTCAGTGATGAGGTGGCGAGGGGTACTGCCGGGAGGAGCTCTTTCTCAGATCCCGCGCACCCCTCGCTCGACGACCCTCCGCCGCCATCTCCGTCACAGCTGCAGGCTAATCAGCGGCCGCGAGCAGCCCGAGGTTGCAACAAGGCCGGCAGCAGCAGCAGCGAGTGCGGCGGCGAAGGCGCCGCTGGCAAAGGCCGGCGGCAACGGCTGTCGATAGGCGCGCTCGCGCCCCACGTGGTCAACGTGCACGCCACGCCACCCATCGCCCGGACGCCTGAAGAAGAGCTCCCGCCGGAATGGTGGCAAGACGGCGAAGATGATTCGCGGGCCGCGGAGTTGATCTACACGCTCTTCGGCGGCAAGTTGAGCGCAGGGCTACAGAAGGACATCGAAGATTGGGTGGTGCGCGACAACGTGGTAGCTCGCGAGGCCTTCCCGCACGTCTCTTTCTGGAAGGAGCTCGACATTAGGTATCTTCGATGGTCGTGCGAGGAAGGCGGCGTCGCAGAGGCGCTTCGTAAGCTCAAGGCCGCGTTCGCCCGCGGCGAAGGCCACCTGCGCTACGTCTCCGTCGATCGCCAGGGCGAGCAGCGCCCGCGAGGGCGCCGCAGCGCCGCAGAGGAGGCGGGTCCAATCGAGCACCCCGTGCGGTCTTTGCGATGAGCGCGCACTAGGGCGCCTCGGCTCAGCAGACTCCGGACGAAGTTGGTCGTTGCACTCGAGTGCTGCGTTCATTCGATGCGCTAATTTGGCTCATCCCTCAAGCACCATCTTCTCTGAGATGGAGGCAGGCCGTTGCTGGGCGCCGGCGGCTGGCGAAAGGTGCAGCTGGCGAAAGGTGCTGCTGGCGACAGCTGCTGCTGACGGCGGCGCATTCACCGCCGCCAATGTATGCATGGCAGGAGGCAGGAGCATGCTGGCGCGACCATGACGCATCGCATCAACACATCACATGTGTATCTCGTAGGTAGGGGCTGCGCGTCCAAGGAGGACGAGGATACCGGAACTGGCACCCGTACCACGGACCAGTAGATTTACCTCATCGTCCCTGACGCAGGCGGGTGTGTTGTATCTAGCCGTATAGCCCAGGATGGTACTTACTGTTTCAGTCGCCTGCGATGGATGTGGTCGGTGTGAACCCTTTCCGGACCGTGTGTTTGGTGTCGCCAAGAACTCTCGTGAGAACTCGAAGAGCAAAAATTTCGTCGCCAGCCATGCCTTCCTACCCTAAATTGCCTCCACCCGCCTATGCGACCGCCGAGCCGCCGCCCACCTATTGGAACGCGCCACCACCCGTCTGGACTGGCGGCCACTTCTATCATAATCAGCCGATGGCTCATCCTGCCCCTGGTGGCAACGGCGTCTCCTGGGTGTCCATGCAGAGCCCAGAAGCGCGTAAGCCAATCGTCGCTTCAAAGCCTCGCGGTAAGCAGAGCGCGCCGGCTGCGCACGCCATCCCACCGCCTCCTGTACCTGCCAACAGGCAGCAGATGCCGGCGGCTATGGCGCCTGCGACGTACAACGCATCGGCGGCGGCGCCAAGTCAGTTGCCGACAACAGCTGCTTCAACCTCGGCAGGCGTCAATCCATCCCTAGCGGGCGTCGACCCCGCGCTGGTGCGGCAACTATTGAACGAAAATGACTCTCTGTACCGCGAGAACGACGGGTTGCACATGCAGATGGCGGAGCTGCGACGGCAGCTAGCTGCGGCAGCAGACGAGGCGCAAAAGCTGCCGGCGCAGAAGCAGCAGGCGCAGAAGCCGCAGACTCGCAGCTCACCCCAAGCGGCGCCTTCCAAGACGGCCTCCATCTCGCCGCGGAAGGTGACGCTCGCGCCGGCGCGCCCTCCGCCTGTGGCGGTCCCAGCGACGCCCAAATCCGCGACAAAGCGAGTTGGCGCGGCGGCGGCGGCCAATGATACCGAAATCGCGGAGCTCGGCGAGGAGGTGGCACGGCTTCGCGCGGAGGTCGGGGCACTGCAGCGGCAAGCGACAGATGAGCGAGCGGCACTTGAGCAGGCGAGGCGGCAGGTGCACGAGCAGCTGCGAGCACTGGCAGAGCTGCGGCAGGCGAAGGCCACCCTCGAAGTGGAATGCGAGGAGAGCCGCCAGCGCACAGCGGAGGAGAAGCAGAAGGCTCAGCTATATCAACGCCAGTGGGAGCAGCTGCAGCGGCAGCAACAGACGGCAGCAGAGGTCGCGGGCGGTGGCGCGGCGGTGGCGATGGCAGCCGCAGCAACCGCCGCGATGAGCGCAGAACTAGCAGAGCTGCGCGCACGGCTGGCTGCTGCCGAGACGGAGGTGAAGGAGGTGCGGCGCACAGAGTCAGAGTCGCAGCGCCAAGTGGACGGTCTACACCGTGAGCTCGAAGCTCTGCGCACGCAGGCGGACGACGAGGCGGCGTTGCGGGAGGCGACACTGCGGATGCAGGTGGCCGCCAACGTGCTGCTCTCGCCTGGTGCGGAAAGTGAGGCGGCCTCGCCTGGTGCGGAAAGTGAGGCGGCCTCGCCAGGTGCGGAGAGTGAGGCGGCCTCGCCTGGTGCGGAAAGTGAGGCGGCCTCGCCAGGTGCGGAGAGTGAGGCGGCCTCGCCTGGTGCGGAGAGTGAGGCGGCCTCGCCAGGTGCGGAGAGTGAGGCGGCCTCGCCTGGTGCGGAGAGTGAGGCGGCCTCGCCTGGTGCGGAGAGTGAGGCGGCCTCGCCTGGTGGCGCATCGCAGGGCGGTGAGGCCGAGGAGGAAGATACGGCGGAGGGCGAGGAGGGAGAAGATGGCGAGGAGGGGGAGGAGGGCGAGGAGGGG
>JWZX01000247.1:0-19848 GCA_001275005.1 Chrysochromulina tobinii
TGTGCGCAAGCAGCGGGAGCGTGTCGAGGAGACGGCGCGCCGAGCGATCAAGAGCATGTCGCTTCAGAGCTTGCGAGCGGCGATGAACGCGTGGGTTGTCAAGTGGATTTCGATTTCAGAGGCTCTTCAGCTTGATCGACAGCGTTACCAGCAGGCGCTTCTCTCCCAGCACTTTGGAACATGGATCGCCGCGACACGGGTCAGTCAGAAGGACAGCTCAGCGCAGCGTTATATCAAGCATATCAGGAGAGAGGCAGCACGTTCGAGGCGACACAAGGGGCTCCTTGTCCAAGCCGCCACGGCATCGCTTACGATTTCCTTGTATTCGACGTGGCGGGCAACGACAGCAAGCAGGGCCAGCAGACTCGGCATGTACTCATGATTCAGGTCATCTACGCGGCGCTAAAAGCGTCTGGGGGGCGGCTCGGTCGCGTACGGCTTTACTTGAGTGGCTTCCGTTAGGCTCGCATGGTCCGGTCAGGCACCTGGATAGCACCTGGATCGGCTGAACCTCGTTGTACATGGATGGCATGACGGCGTTTTGCGGTTTTGGCCTCTCACGGCATTGAGGCATTTAGACATTCGACCGTCACAACCGTTGGTGGTGCGGGTGCGGGCATTGAGGTGCGGGTTGCTATAGTGGTGCCCCGTTCTTCACTATGAGGTGCCCCGTTCTAGAGGTGCCCCGTACTAGAGGTGCCCCCTTCAGAGAGGCGGCGAGACAAGATCCGAGCTCATGAGCGCACCATCGACCATGTTGTGTTGTTGTGCATGTCTTGCAACCATGCTACCTGTCTGTGCGGTGCCATGGGGTCGGCACAGCGATTGAGACAACCATGAAAGGCACCGCACATTTTGGGTACTGTAGTCTCACTTAGATCACACCATCCTCGTCCATTCACTGACGGAAACGTGTCTATTCTTAGTTCGCATGCCCGTGCATGCGGGCTACACGGCGCGTCCTGCAATCTCAAACCCACGAGGTCACGAGCAGAAGCTTTTCCGAAGATCCTGATCGAAGCTGCCCTCGCAATGAACCGAACAAGTCCATAGGTCTCTACCTTTCCGGGTTCGAGATGACATTCTTCTTCCACGTGATCGTGAGCACACTCGCAGCCAGCGTGCTGCCCGTCATCGTGCGCCGTGCTGCGGATGCGCGCTTGCTCATCGAGCTTCGGATAGACGGACGACCCTTGCGCAAGCTCCAACGGCCGTCGAACGAGGCGCTGGGAAGCTCACTCGGCAAGGTCGGCAGCGCATTTTCGCCGCCCAAGAGCGGGGGAAAGAATAGTCTGCAGCCAGCGGACCAGGTCGAAGCTTGCCTCCTATTCGACTCTCGCGGGACTCCTTTCGACTCGTCGATGAGTGCTCTAGAGGCATGGTCCACCGCGGTGCACTTGCAAGTGGGATCCACGGTGCGTGGCGTGATCTTCGAGCCCGCCGAGGTCGTAGCGCTCTTACTTCCAACTGTGCCGCTCATTGGCGTGCCACTCACACCTTGCATCGAGACGCGGGGCTGCGAGCCATGGCAGTGCCGCTGGACATGGGAGAGGCTTCCGCCTGGCTCGACGTGGCAGACTGTCGGCTGGACCCGTGATTACACGCCGAGCGCTCACGATGAGGGCGCACGGCTGCGTGTGAGCGCGACGCCTCCGCCCACCTGCACCGCGGACCAGGCCGCCCTCGCACTCCTTGCATGCACTGCTGAGGCTACCGGGCCGGTGGAGGTCTGTCCTCCACGGCGGCTTCTCGGGCCGCGTGTGCGCGCCTTGAGAGCCGGAGGGTTGCACGGCGGAGGGTTGCACGGCGAAGGGTTGCACGGCGAAGGGTTGCACGGCGGCGGCGGCGGCGGGCGCGGCCGCCGGTTCCGAGTGCTCTCGTACAATGTGCTCGCGGATTGCTATTCGCGCCACTGGGACGAGGCCGGCTCGGTGCACTCGTACTGCAGCCAAGCCCTCACGCGCGGTGCGCATCGGATGCCGAGGATTGCACGCTGATTGCTGGCTGATTGCTTGCTGATTGCAGGCTGATTGCACGCTCATTGCTTGCTCATTGCTGGCTGATTGCCTCCCTCATCAGGTGCGCTTCGGATGCCGAGGATTCTGCAGGAGGTCCTCGCCTTTGCACCGGACGTGCTGCTGCTGCAGGAGGTGGACCTCACGTGGTACGAGCAGTTCTGGAAGCCGGCGATGGAAGGGCGAGGCTACGTGGGCAAGCACACTCTCAAGCGTGGCCGAGGGAGCAGCGAGGGGATCGCATCCTTCGCACTCGCCGATGCGTTCGAGATTGTCGAGATTCGCGAGCTCTCATTGTCCCTCGACAGACCCGACTTGCCCGTACCACTCGCGCGGCTGCTCGGCGCTCACACGAGCACGCGCGACGCGGAGATCCCGACCGTTGCACAGCTCCTGCTGCTGCGCGAGGCGGCACCGGTCGCGTCGCCGACGGCCGTGCCGCGTCAGGTACTCGTCGCGAACACGCATCTCTACTTTGCCAACGAGGCGATGCACGTACGCACGATGCAGACCGCCCTGATCCTTGATGGTCTGCGCGAGTGGTCGGACGAGTTGCAGCCGCAGCAGCAGGAGGAGCGGCAGCGAGCCATCGGCGCGCTGGCCGCCTCCGCGCCAGCCCTCATCGTAGCGGGCGACCTGAACGCCGACGCGAGCGATGCTGCGCTCCAGTTGCTCACGTCTGGTCTCGTGCGCGCGGACGACCCTGATTGGCTACATGGCGCGCTAAACTGGGCACCGTCACTTGAGCTGCCGGCGGCCGCGCGTGAGTCGGCATTTGAGCTCGCGGCGGCGCTCATCGACTGCGTGGACGAGCGCTACAACGCTGTGCAAGGGTCGGATGTTGAGGCGGCATGGGCGGAGCATCTGCGGCATTCCGATGCGGCGCGGCGCGGCGCACACGAGGAGGCGACGCTCGAGGGCGCGCAGCGCATCGCACGCGAGTTTCACCTCCTCCGCAAGGCCGTCCAGCTGCCGAGCTCGGCACGCAGCCGAGCGCACAAGCTGCGTGCCGACGCTCGGGACGACGCGAGCGCTCGGGACGGCGCGAACGAGCTCGAGCGCTTTGCGGCGGCCGTTGTGCGCGACGCGGCCGCTGGGCGTACGCTGCTCGAGAGCGAGGCGCTCGCGGCGGCGGAAGTGGCGCACCAATTGCGCCTCCCTCTGCGTTTGGTCATCCATGGCGTCGCCCCCTCGGCCGAGGACAGGCAGACTTCCTGGTTTTCTGCCGCGCATGCGCGCCTCGACGAGCTTCGATTTTGGCTCGAGGCTGCCCAGGAGGCGCTGCGCACACGCGTCGCATCGGAGGGCGGCGGCCGTTGGCGGCGCGGTGGCGCGGTGGCCGCCGCTGGTCACGACCCATCGGCGGCGGAGCTCTGGGCGTTGCGAGCCGCCGGCGTGTCACTCTCGAATCCGAAACCGCTCGTGTCGGTGTACGGCCCGAATCCTTTGCCTACGCATGCGGTGCCGCGGTACGCGAACACGCTCGATTGGATCTGCGTCGACAGCCACCACCTCGACGTCGTCGGCGTCGCGCCGCTACCACCCGTCGAGGAGCTCACGCGCCACGTGGCAATGCCGAGCGTCGAGTGGCCGAGCGACCATGTGTCGCTCTGCTGCGACCTCGCGTGGCGTGAATGAGTTGTATGTACTGTGCGCCCGAAAGATGTTGTTTCTGTCCGCCCCCCGCCCCCCGGTGTCCGCTTATAATAACCGGCAATCCTTCCCCACTCCCGGTTTCGTCAGAACGCACATGGAGGGAAGCCGGCAAGCCTCAGAGATTAACCGCACACCATGCCGCACACGTCGCGAAATTTTACTATTTTAGCGCTCGCGCGTCTCGATAGTTTTTGGGGATACCTTTGTTATAACCACCACAGGTTGCCTCCTCCTCGTTCACACCGTCTAACGCATGCTCGGCATCAGCTGCGCACGCACTCAGAATCATCCAATCGCACTCGGAAAGTCGGAATCAACTCACCCTTTGCACCACCAGAAGAGGGGTAGGCGTAACAACACGAGAGACTTCAGCAACCAGGGTGGGGAAGCCGGCGGTAGCACTCTAAACATAAAAAGAGACGGTCCCCAGCAGGGATAACTGTCCGAACCGGACAACCGAGCTCAAGACCGGAGTCCGGACCGTCCCGCAGCGGGAACCGGCCTAGCCGCAAAAATGGCGCTACCAAAACCGCAGCGACAATGCGCAAATGACACCCACGAATCGCCAGTCACCACATCCCCGATTTGGCGCGATTATGTGATGGAGACGGCGCCCACCCGCGATGCGCGCGCTCCATGTTGTGCTGAGCGTCGTGTTGAGCGCATCGCATTAAATTGCGGAATTCGTTTCCGCCCATGGTGACCGCGCCGTCCATTGGCTTCTCCGCCCAGCCGGACGGCGTGCACGCCGCCAACTCACTACGCTCCGACCGCTTTCACATCCGCGGCCTTTCATGGTTTGGCGCTGAGGGCGCTGGCGCCGCGCCCGACGGCCTTTGGCAGCGGAAGGCGTCCGATCTGATCGGCATTGTAGCTCGGCTCGGGTTCAACGCGCTGCGCCTGCCTCTGGCCGTGGATCACGTGCTCTCGAATCCGAGCATCAACCGATGGACGCTGACCGCCAACCCTGAGCTGCAGCGGCTGCGGCACCTAGATTTGCTCGAGCGCATCGTGCGGCTCGCCGCAGCGCAGGGTCTGCTTGTGATGCTGGACATGCACCGGCTGCGCGCAAGCGTGTGGCCGACGACGCACGGCCTCTGGTACGACGAGGGCATGCCTGCGACACAGCTCGAGAGTGCGTGGCGACGGCTCGCGCGCACCTTTTGCTCGCACTGGAACGTCTTTGCGGCGGACCTTTTTAACGAGCCTTGGGGTGCGAGCTGGGGCGACGGCGACCAGGAGCGCGACTGGGCACTCTATGCGGGCCGACTGGGCAGCCTCGTGCTGGAGGAGTGTCCACGTTGGCTCATACTTGTGGAGGGCCTCGGCGTGGGCTCGTCGGCGCCTAGCCCGGCCTTTTGCGACCTGTGCTTCTGGGGCGAGAACTTTCTGAATGTGACCGGTGCAGGGGTGCCACGTCTATCGAAGCCCGAGCGGCTGGTACTCTCACCGCACCTTTACGGCCCCGGTACGAACTCGCGCATGTACTACTTTAATCGGACCGTCTTCCCCAACTTCCCGGACAACATGGGGCCCATTTGGACGGATCACTTCCTTGCACCCGCGCGCGCGGCGCGTGCGGCGCTCTTGGTCGGGGAATGGGGCGGGCGGTACGTTGGTGATGATGAGCTCTGGCAGGACCGCTTCAAGGCGTTTCTGCTCGAGAATAGCCTCTCGAGCTTCTACTGGGCTCTCAACCCGAACAGTGGCGACACGGGTGGCATCTTACTCGAGGATTGGACAGCGCCGCATGTCGAAAAGCAGCAGATGCTGAGCGAGCTACCGGCGTCCTCGGTGGCCCAAGCGCTCGCCTCGGTTGGACCCTTTGAGTGCCTCAAGCACGTGGGCGCAGCGCAGGTACCGGCGGCCCTCGGTGGCATCGCCAACGGCCTCTTCCGCTGCGGTGACGCGCGTAACGGCACGCCCATCTGCTTGCATGCGCAGCAAGCATGTAACGGAGTCTATGAGTGCCCCGACCATACGGATGAGCGTCGGGGTGCGTGTGCATCGCGCGCGGCGTATGAGGCGGCCATTGCGGTGGGCACTGCTGACAAAGAGAGCGGGAATGAGGCAAGCGGCGGCGGCGGCGGCGGGGATGGTGGGCCCCCGGTGGCACCGGAAGTGGAGCCTCTCAGCCAGCCGTGCCTGACCGTCGCTGGCCAGGATGTGCTCCGCCCCTGCGTGCTGCCCTTCACCTATCGCGGGGCACGCTTCACGGGTTGCTCTCTGGACGATGCCATCGACGGCAGGGCATGGTGTCCGACGGCCGTGGACGCGAGCGGCCGCTACTCGAGCTTCGATCATTGGGGCGTGTGCGGGCCGGGGTGCGCCAAGGAGACGGGCCGCCGCCTACACCGCGACGGCTGCAGCCACGTGCAGCGGCAGGCCGAGGGGCACGAAGAGGGGCAGGCGGAGGGGCAGGCGGAGGGGCCGGCCGAGGGGGCGGAGCTGCTGAAGCACTGTGCGCCGCCGCCATCGCCGCCGCCAACACCGCCTGAGCCTCCGGCGGCGCCTCCGCCGCCGCCACCAGCGTCGCTGGCGGCCTTGGGCGCCACGACCGTGTGGGCCGCCTTGGGCGTGACGACGGCGGCATTGATCCTCATGAGCGTGGTAGTCGGCCTTTGCACTAGGAGCTTGTTTCACAGCGCCTGGGCTGCGATCTGGGCCGATCTTGGCGGGCCCTCGGAGCTGCAGCTCGAGGAGGAGGAGGACGACGTCGAGGAGGCCGAGGAGCGCCGGCCGGTTCGAGTGTCGCCGTCCGTCCATGAGAAGCGAACTAGAGCTGGCGCGCGGGAGGATACAGACGAGGAGGACGCGGTGCTGCTCAAGGGCCGGGCCCAGCAGACAAGCAGGCCCCTTGCTATGGCAATGGATGGCATGGATTGAGAGAGCGCTGCTACGAGCGCGAAGTGAACCCGAGCCTCTCGGAACACTTTGGTGGTGAGTTGTTGCCTCGCATGATATCGTACCACCGATTCTGTGGGCCTGCTACGATGTGTTGTCGTAGACGGCCCCGTCGGTCACACCTCCGTCCATGTATTGCGGCCCCCGTGCTTGGGGGTCCGGAGAGTGTGCGCGTTATGTTTCACAGCCAATGTTTATAAGTCACGTTCACGTTCACGTTAAATTGCCGACACCCAGCAAGAACACCACAGATGAACCATTATTTTTGTGTGAAACTCATCAAGATCAACCTACACACACGGGACACCCGTGGGGTCCTGTAAGGTGTGTGTATTCTGAGCGGGCAGTAACAGTGTCGTAGCACCGGCTGTCGCGTCTGTCGTGTTAACGCACACGGGCACACGGTTCACACAGAGACCCTCGACGAAACTGACGGATTAACTGTATGACGAACCCTACCAGTACAGTACCGGGGATCAAGTCAAGTCAAGTCTATACAGAAACAACAGACAACCAACGGAAGCCTATCGAATGTGCTCCGGAAGCCAGCAGGGGAGGACGGGAGTCGATGGAGATGGCGGAGGGGGATCCATCTAGAGGCGACACGTCATAAATGCTGACATACGTGCCCTCGGAGAACAGGTAGGTTGACTTGACTTGACTTGACTTGACTTGACTTGTACCCGGTACCGGGGATATCCACGCACACGGTTTTGAGACGCGGTTGGGCGACGTGATCATCATGGGCGGTGGAAGCGACCTGCAGTTGCTCTCCGGCGGCGAGAATGTGGTGCTCGGCGTCGTGACGGGTGTCCTGTCCAAGTCGGTCAACTACCCATTCCTCTCGTGGAAAACTACCGTGCAGCAGGGCCTGCCAATCTCGCTCAACCCGCGGATTGTGTACCGAGGGCTGCCGATGGCCTGCATCAACCTCGGTGGCACCAACGCTGTGCAGTTTGGCTCCACCGGCTTCTTCCAGAAGACGCTTGCCGGTTTAGGCGGTGGCGCCGACCAGGTGCAAGTCGGCGGCGCCTTCCTCGGAGGGCTCGCCTCTGGAGTGCCGTGCAGCATCTGGGAGCTGTGCATGATCCAGCAACAGCGCTTCGGCGGCAGCTTGCTCGGCACGCCCCAGAAGTTCGTATCGGAGTACGGCATCTCCTCGCTCTCGCGCGGCGTGACAATGACGTGCGGGCGTGAGTCCATGTTCACCATGTCCATGCTGGGCATCACTCCGCTCATCCAGCAGAGGCTGGTGAGCGCCTCAGGATGGGAGAAGAACACGGCGCTGGCGGCGGGCTCGCTGATCGGCGCGCTGATCGCGGGCGTGGTCACCCACCCGATGGACACGATCAAGACGTGCATGCAGGGCGATCTCGGACGTGTGAAATACGACGGCATCGTGCAGACTGGCCAGCTGCTCGCAAAAGAGTACGGCGTTGTGCAAGGTCTCTTCAAGGGCCTCTTCTTGCGCGTCTCGCTGATCTCGACCACCTTCTTCCTCGTGAACACGTTCAAACAGTGGATGGTGCCCGTGCTCTTCCCTCACACGGTCACGCCCGCGAAGAAGGCACTGTGAGCTGTGCTCGGCTCCCTCTTCATCCCTTGGACCTTGGACTTGTCGC
This sequence comes from Chrysochromulina tobinii, assembly GCA_001275005.1. Taxonomy (NCBI): domain Eukaryota; phylum Haptophyta; order Prymnesiales; family Chrysochromulinaceae; genus Chrysochromulina; species Chrysochromulina tobinii. The sequence continues at coordinate 8,198 of JWZX01000247.1, forward strand.
TTGAGCGTGGTGTGGCATGGTCATGATGGACAACGGCGGGTGAGGTCAGAGGTGCGTGCGCAGAGCACAGGATGTCCCTCTGCTCCCCTGCTCCGTCGTCATCAACAGAGGGCGTCGCGAAGGAAGCGTTGTTGGATCGATGTAGAGTGAAGAGGTGATGCTGATGACGTCGCGCCGGTCCATACACCATAGTACTACTAGGCATGTCTCTCTCGAGAGTGTCGAGAGGCTCGACTCGACGTCGAGGAATGGTTACCCGGAGGACTTGTTTGTTAGCGGCCCCGGTCGCCGCCGCTGCCATCCACGTTGAATGGGAGAGGGTGTCTTTGTTCGGTTGCATGTTGAAAAGTATTCTAGTTTGTCGCTTTCTTGTCCGCCGGCTGCGTGTTCCGTCGAAGCTAGGCGGATGCATTCCGATCCGGGGCGGCATCTTGAACCCCCGCGCCGCCCGCCCTATTTCCTCCGCCCCTTCGGGCAGGGGGCGGAGGTTCATTGGTCCCCCCCAATGAGAAGCCCCGTGTTCGCGATTGCATGTACAAGAATGGTCAGCCGTGCATGCCCCGTGCAGCATGTCGTGTCCACATGTGCGTTCGTCGTCGTCGAGACTCTTCGTGGATAAATCATAAAAGTATATTATTATTAAGTGATGTAAAAGCCGGAGGAATTCACCGAGACCCCTGGGCTCGGTAGCTGTTGTGTGCAGCGGCCGTGCCGGCCACCGATCCGACCCGGTCGAGCATGCATGCATCAGTAAAGAACATAATTGAATTCCCAAAGCGGGACCCCAACATTTCTTCTTTGATTCCGTCGAAATTCCTTCTCCCCGGAAGGTCACGCTGCGGCATGGGGGACCCAGGAGTGAGACCTGAGGAATGGGAACGGCTCGGCATCGAGGGCATGCAAGGGGCCATCAACAGCGACAATGTGGCCAAGGTTAGGCGACTCTGCCATCAACACGCCGCACTGGCAGCAAGCCAATCTGTTCCTCAATTTCCTCTTGAGTTTGGTGGGGTTTTTCGGCTGGTCATGATGGCAGCGTGTCGCGCCGGTTCCGACAAAGTCATTACATGGGTTGTCGCGGCATGCGGAGCCGAGACCTACTGGACTACGTGGAACAGGCATGAGCAGGCCCCGATAATTCGCTGCCCGATACTCCTGCCACATAAAAGTCATCGAACGAAGGAATTTAAAACGATCAGTGTGCTGCACTCTGCGGCTTTGGAAGGGCATGTGCGCACTGTACGCGTGCTGCTTGACCTCGGTGCCGACACTGAGCAGACAAATTATAAGGGAGAGACCACGCTTGCGACTATGCTCCGCAAGTGTGACACGCAGTATATGGCAAGTAGAGTGGAACCTTCTGAGCCTCGCCTGCACTGTCGCGTACTCAGCGACTATCACCTAGCATGTCTCTGCCTCCTCTTGCACCGCGGGGCGCACATCTCGCCCGAGATGCTGGCAAGTATAGGAGAGCGAACCTCCACGCCTCCGGGCAGAAGAAGGAACCGCGGCCGTATTTCGCCTCCCGCAGGCGCGGGGTTCCGCTCTCCTACGGCAAGCGCTCCGGCACTCGCGCGCTACTTGGAAGCGCCGCCACGCGACTATCCTGGCATCTCACGCTGCTCATCGCTGCAAGCTATGCGCACGCGCCATGAGCTTCTCCTCGCTTGGCATCTCGCTCAGCGTCAGCCACGGACGGCAAGCGTCGGCTTCCGCATGCTTCCGTTCGAGATCCTCAAGACGATCGCAGAGCAGATTGGCCCCTTCCTACAAGAACCATCGCAGCAGACGATCCGGGAGGGGAACCAAATGATGATGCACAACTGGCATCGTCGTGTCCAAAAGGGGGATTCGTGGCATATTCCATACGAGAGCCTCGGCAACCCTTGGAACTTTGACAGGGGGCCCCCTCCGGAGAACCGGTGGCTCTGGACTCGTCGACTGCTAGGCAAGGGCAGGGCAGCAACTGCCACCGCGGTAGCAATAGCTGTGCCTGTGGCAGCTGCCATGGTATGGTACCTGTCCTGACTCATAGACTGGCAACACTATTCGGACTATTGATACCAATGACGCTGGAAGATGACCACGAGCCGCAGAAACGCGTCGCGCTGATTCTACGCTGATTCGGGAAGAGCTCGGCTGAGCACAGAATGAACGGCTGCAAGAGGAGCTCTCGGGGAGCTTGTAAAGGCTGCAAGAGGAGCTCGAGGAGCTCACGAGGAGCTTGTACAGAAGCGCGCAGGCATGAATGCAGATCTGGGGATCCATGCCACTTGATCATTCCATGCTGCCCTCGCAAGGGGCGCCGTCTTGGGAGACACCGCACCGGCAGCTCGCTGTCTGCTGGCTGTCTGTCCAGGCATGCTGTCACTGGAGGTGGGTTCTAAGTGTGCACACTAGAGGGTGGGACCGTGGAGACTGGAGTAAAGTACTGTATGTAAACCGAACAGGGGCGCAACGGGGTTGGCACGCCTCTCTCGTCTGCTCTCTCTCGGATGTTTTGTGGACTTGCGACTTCGGACTTGCACTTGGAGTACAATACGCACTCTCTCGAGCGACTCGTCTCCGTTTGTCGGCTATGCTGCCATGTACCGGTACTGCACTGAGTCGCTTCTACGAAGGGGCGTTGACCGAGGGGTGCGGACAATTGGGTGCGGAGCCGTCCCGCGTTGAGACGGCGAATGCCACACACCGACCCAAGGCGGCGCACGAGTGAGCGAGTGCACTTACATCCTCCCGCTCATTTCAGGTTTCGTCCAGACGTTGAGGTGAGCTAGGGCCGCGACGAAACTGAACTGCGTCGTCTCGGGCGCATGTGCGACGTGACGGCCTTCATGCTCGTCCTCATCTGAGCAGACATGACCTAGACTCAGACTGGCGATCGCCTGCTGGGCACGCTGCCCGCGATTCTTCAGACAGTCGTCGGAAATTCCGGCGGGCTTGGTTCCTGTTAAAGGCCATGATTTCAACAAGGGTGTCGATCTTAATGAAGGATAATGAACCCTCCGTACGGTAATCCCGTTCCCGAAAACGATGCCGCCATATGGTAGTCGATGTGCGTAATTGGTATCGGGATGATGTTCGTGATGGGATTTCAAAGTTGCCCCCCTTCGTCTAAATCCTCCGGCACCGCTCTTTCCGGCGACATGCGACACCCTCTCGCAGAAAAGTTGCCCCCCTTTCTAAATCCTCCGGCACCGCTCTTTCCGGCGACATGCGACACCCTCTCGCAGTCTGCGCTACTATACAGAAATAGCTTCACAAATCACATGTTCTGACAAGCAGCGTCCGGTAGATCGGTCGCCACATGACCTCACAAACCTTGTCCCGCTCGGTCGGCAAGCCAAACGGGCGTACCCGCAGCCAGCCCCCTCCGACCGCCGCCGCCGCCGCCGCCTCGCCCTCGGCCGCCGCCGCCGCCTCCTCGAGCCACCGCCGCCGCCGCCTCCCCCTCGCCCTCCACCTCACCGTCGCCGCCGCCTTCTCCCGCCCCCGGCCCCCTTGCCCGCCCGAGCACCTTCGCCCCTCTTAGCGGCGATGCGGCGGTGGCGCACGTAGCCGCGCGCGGCCTTCCCTCCCCCTCGCCTCCCTCGCCCTCTGGATGAAATCCAGCCCCCTCCCCCCCAGCCCCCTCCCCCCCAGCCCCCTCCCCCCCTCGCTTTACGGGGCTCTGCCCCCAGCCCTGCCCCCAGCCCTCAGGCTCCGCTGCCGTCCTGTGGAGCTCATGCAGCGCGAATCGCCCGGTGCCCAGCAGCAGCGCTCGCATCTCAAGCGCAAGGGGCAGCACGTCCGTGGCCACGAAAACCTCCCCACCTGGAAGCAGCGAGTCCGCGATCGCTTCACAGAGCTCAGGTGTGACCATGCGCCGCGCCGCGTCGTGGCCTGAGCCGAGCCACGGGTCCGGGAATTGGATCGCCACGCGGCGCAAGTTGGGCACCCGCAGCGCCACCAATGACTCAGGAGTCGCGTTCGCCGAGATGAAGTGGAGATTGCGGCGACCCGTTGTGTCGCGCCATGCGTTCGCAGCCGTGACGAGAGGCGCGAAGATCTCGACGCCCACAAAGTTGTGCGCGCCGTAGCGTGCCGCGAAGGCCGCGTCGCCGCTCAGCGCGCAGAGGAAGCGCCCCTTGGCGCACCCAAGGTCGAGTAGCGTGGGCAATGAAGGGTCAGCAAAGACGTTGGCCCAGTCCGGCGCCTCTGCAGTCTCGCGATAGCTCTGCGGGTTGGCGAGGCGGCGCAGCCGGTTCTTCAGGTTGCGCTTGAGGCTGCCCGCGTGCACCGTCTCATCCACGAGGTGTGGTAGGAGGACCGCCGGCGCCGATGGCCGTAACACATGCAAGAGGACGGCCGGCGCCGCTGCCTCGGCCGCCGCTGCGGCCTCCGCCACGTCCGCGCCCGCCGCCGCCGCCGCCGCCGCCGCCGCCGCCGCCGCTGCTTTTGCGGCGTGCTCACTGCAGAGTCCGCCAAGCCCGTCGGCCGCGGCGTTGCTGCAGAAACGCCGCCGCCGTGCGATCCAGAACGAGCAGCCGCCTTCGCGGCACGGCGCTGCCGCCTCGCGCTCGAGAGCTTTGCGCCGCTCGTACAGCGCGTGCCACGCCTCGTCGGCCTCGATGTCGGCGGCCGAGAGCTTACGGCCGGGGAACTCGGCAGCAAAGGCGGCTGAGCGCGCGGCGAGCTCGGCCTCGGCGGCGGCGAGGGCAGCACCGTGGTCGAGGGGCCTCTCCATGGGGTTCAAAGTGTGAAGTAGGAAGGTCTCACCCACAGAGTGGTCAGCACGCCGAGAGTGGTCGCTAGCAAGCACCCCCCTATTTGCTACCTAGCATGCTTGATAGCTAACATGCTAGCAGGAATCTTTTTCGACTTGCTAGCATGTTAGCTATCAAGCATGCTAGGTAGCAAATAGGGGGGGTGCTTGGACCTGCTAGGTAGCGACCACTCTTGGACCTAGCGACCACTCTGTGGGAACACCCTTCCTATGTACGGGTACCCGGTACAGTACGCCGGTCCGGTGTCTTGGGTGTCGAATTCCAAACAGAGACACCGCTGTGCAGTACAGTACCGGTACAATAGTAAATCGACCTGCGGGCCAAATGTGCCAAGGATGGGACACCTCCACAACGAGTCGCGTCGTCTGAGTGTTGCCAACGCACCTGGTCAGAAGCGACAAACCAAAAGACCCTGGGGGGTGCCGGGACACACCGGTTCCGGTACTTTATGCACATGCACGTGAACAAGCGCATCCTCTGCAAGAATAGCGGTCCGAGCGGCAGAGCTCGGCGGAAGCATCCTTCCAACTCCCCCACCGTACTGATGGTGCTCGCCTCTCGGCGTGTGCTCTGTGCAGCCTCAGCGGATCCACCATCGCGGAGGCTGCTCCAGTTCAACCTCATGGCTGGGAGCTGCGGCATTCGCGAAGCGCAGGCGGTAGGCATGCAGCCCTATTGGTTCACAAGGCAGCCGCACCACTGGCGACAGCAGCGGCGACGAATCTGAGATACAATCTGTCGAAGAATCTGAGATACAATCTGAGATACAATTTGTCGCAGGCTTCCGAGCATTCTCGGCGGCGGCAGGCACGTGCGGCGGCGGGTTGGTGAGCCCGTCGAGAGGCGGCGCGCCGTAAAGAACGTCCCCAACGATCGGATACCCTTCGAACGCGAGCTGTGCACGTAGCTGGTGGGTGCGACCCGTGTGGAGCCGTAGCTGGAGCTCGTACAACCACACGCCGTCCAATACTGCCGTTCGACCGTATCTGCCAGAACGAGCATGGCCACAGCCGCCGCTGCAAGCGACACCAGCAACGCCGCTGCCAGCGACACGAGCGACGCCGCACATGCCCCTGTCGCTCTCAACTCCATGCTCCAGCACCGCTGGCAAGGCGCATACCGCACGTGCGTGAAGCAGCTCGCACTCACAGCGCTGCCAGCCCGGCAGCGGCTCGGCTCTCATCTGTTTCGGCTCTCGGCTCTTGCCGTCCATCCAGTGCACCAGTGCTCGCTGCAGCTGTGGCTGCTTCGGGAGAAGCTGCTGTGGCAGCGGAGGCGATCGCGATGATGACGAGGCGCTGCCCGTGACGGCGCTGCCCGTGACGATGTCGGCGGCGCGTGGGTGCACGAGCGCGACGTAGTCTTTGACGACCTTGCGCTCGCGCAGCAGCTCGTTGAAATGGGCTTGCCACGCCCTTGTTTTCGCAAGCACGAGAAGGCCTGAGGTCGGCACATCGAGACGCGATGTGACCAGCAGCTCGATGCCCAACTGCCTTGCCATCCCACTGAGCACGTTCTGGTGGAGGTTGTCGATGGTGCCGTGGATGGGTACGCCCGCTGGCTTGTTGCACACGACGTACTCGTCAGTCTCACGCACAACCTCAAAAGTAGACGGCATGGCCACCTCCTTGGGTTCGAGGTGCACGCGCAGGTAGGCGTCGGGCAGGACGACCTCATCTGCGCGCATTGCGCGGTGGCCATCGAGGTAGACGGCTCCGAAGTCGACGGCCGCACGGGCTCGAGCCTTGTCGAGTGAGAGCAGGTGCTGGAGTGTCGCATCGAGTTGCCGTGGCTCCCAGGCTGGACCCGTGTTGATATGCCGTGTGTCACCCTTTTGGCCGTGATGCTGCAACGTCACGCTGCAGCCGTGTAGCGGTACCAGGAGACGAGCCTCGATCCGGCCGTCCTCGCGGACCATGAGGTGCGTCCGCACGCCCGGGTCGTCGGCAGTGGCAGCGAAGCAAAGCATCGCGGTTTCGTCAGCGGTCCGCGGGCAGTTTCGTCAGGGCGCGCTAAATTTGTTCATGGGCCCGCAGATCTCGCGAAAAGGTATTTCACAGCCAGGTGGCGTGAAGCGTCGCCATTTTAGGCCCCTGGGTCGATGGCCTGGTTCGTGCTGGCGCTCACACCGTCGCGGAAGGAAGGATAAGAAGAATGACCGACGTTGAGTTGACGTCATGGGCGCACCGAGCTCGTGAGCTTGCTGCACGCCTCCGCGAGCACCTTCACCTTTTGCGGCATCCCCAGGACCTGCTCGCATGCGATGTATGGCAGAGCGTGCCTGGAGACTGGCAGAGCTACCTTGAGAAACTGAGCTTCGCCGAGCTCGGACGGCTCCACATGGACCGATTGCCAACTCGCTGTGGCGATCCACCACTGTCCTTGGCGCACTTTCTCGCGCTGCATGAACACCTTGCACTGCACCGCCAACCAGCCGACGACGATGAAGAGGAGGCCTCTGACTCTGCCTTAATCGGAGTCGTGAGGTCGTCCTCCAAGTCGGCCAAGCTGCACAAGAAGACGCACGAGGTCGAAAAGCTCTCGGCACTGATTGCGGCCGTGGCGGCAACAAGCCATTGCTCGCGTGCGATCGATATTGGCTGTGGCAAGGGCAGCCTCTCTGCTCACCTGAGCGTTAGCAGCGGGCTAGATGTTGTGGGTCTGGACGCCCAGGAGGTCTTGACGTCCGCCGCGGCCGCCTTGTCATCCCGCCCGCCCTCTGCCGGTGGTGGCCGCGTGCGCATCTGGCAGCGCACCGTTCACTCTGATGAGCACGCGCCGGCGGCCGTTGATGGGATTTGCGAGGAAGCTTGGCCTGCGGCAGGTAGTGCCGCCGCCAGCTCGGGCGTGGTGCTCTGCGCGTTGCATGCATGTGGCGACCTGAGCCCAACCATCACGCGCTGCTTTGCACTGGCGCCCAGCGTCGCGGCCCTCGTGCTGGTGCCGTGCTGCTACAATCTGCTGACTGTGGACTCGGATCCGTGCGGCGCGGAGCACTCTCCGATGAAGGTGGGGAAGTGCCATCCATGCCATCCGTGCGGCGCGGAGGAGTCTGACCCGCCGTCGACGAGGCCGTCCGCCTCGCCGTCGACGAGGCCGTCTGCCCCGCCGTCGACGAAGCAGGCACGGGTGCCGTCCGTGGCGAAGGCCGCTGCGGCGACGGCCGGCTTCCCGCTCTCCGAAGTCGTGCGAAGGACAGGCCTCATCCTATCGCGCGACGTGCGCTGGATCGCCACACAACGCGAGGCAGCCGCATTGCCGCCTTCGTGGCTGGATGAGGCCTCGAAGGCGGACGGCGCTGCGCCGCCGGCCGCCTTGCTAGCGCAGCTGTGGAGAGCTCTCTTCGCGGCTCTGATGCGCGACCACTATGCCGATTGCGTGCCTGAGGGCACCCGTGTGTCCACTGGAGGGCATGCGAGGCATCGCCAGCAGGTGGCAGAGGCGGAAGGCCAAGGCAAGGCAAGGCAAGGCAAGGCGGAAGGCCAAGGCGACGACAAGGTGGCCAGCACAGCGGGCTTCGAGTTCGTCGCATTCGCCGAAGCGGCCCTCGCCCGAGCTGGGCTGCCAGCGAACCGGCTGGACCGCTCAGAATTGGCACGCTACGCAGCGGCGAGATGCGCCGATGGGGTTGTGAACGCTGCGCGCCGCGTGGCAGCCATGACAGCGCTGCAGGCGGCGCTGGCGCCACTGGTGGAGTCGTTACTTCTGACCGACCACGTCCTCTTCCTGCACGAGAGCGGTGTGTGCGAGGACATACGTGCGGTGCCCGTGTTCAGGCCGGCGCGCTCGCCGCGCAACGTCGCCATCGTCGCCCGCAAGAGGATGACCGATGGGCCTACCGGTACAGGAGCGGCGCTCCTGCTCCCTACCAGCCAGCCCGAGGACGCTGAGCTCGCGGCCTGCAGCGAGCAGGTCGCGAGTTTCAGGTTGGCAGAGTCGTGATTCAGGACGTACTATAGGTTGTCTCGTGCACAAGATATGCTAGGGTCGGACCACCGTCGCTCCGAGGCTCGTGCGGCTGTGTCCCTTGTCTGGTGAACCGAGGTGCTCTGTTCTGCGCCTCGGCGGGCGTGGCCATTGCCTCATTTGAGGACGGAGTCGACGTATTTTCGCTTTTTCGGGGACCCCGGTCCCCGCCCACCTTCCCACCTAAAATGAAAGTTGAAACCGAACCAGAGTGACCGAATACATAGACCTCCTTACGTTACAAAACTTCTCGTCTAGACCACGCCAGATGAACGGGAGCTACGGGCCGCGCGCCACTCGCGGGACAACTCGCGGGCCCAGTTGCAAGCCGCCGCGCGTTCAACGTGGTCAGCCAAAGACATCAAATCCATCACTGATGTGCTGCTGGCCCAAGGTTTGGTAGAGCGCTGCAGATTCCCGCGGTGCTGTCGGCCCGATCGCTGTCGATGCTGCGGCCGCACTGGCGGCCGCCCGCCTCACGAGCACCTCATACACCTTGAGCCGACTACGCACAGCCGCTCGCATCGCCACAAGCTGCGGGCACAGACTCTCGGCATGGCTGTCGGCGGAGCTCCGTGGCTCCGGCGCTTTGTAGAGCTCGGGTTCGTCAATTGAGCTCTGTGGCGTATTCGCAACCCTCGGCGCTACTAGACTTGTGGATACCGGCACTGCTGCTACAGGCGCCGTATCGAGCGCTGCTTTGGGCGCCTCGTCGTCGCTCGAGGCGAGCCTTGCAAGACTGACGGCGACAGCTCGCTCCACCTCGTCGTGCTGCCGCGGCGCTTCCAAGGTCTTGGCGGGCACAGGCGGCAAGCCGGCCGCCGCGCTCGCCATGGCGCTCGCCAGCATGCGTGCATGCCACGCCGAGGGCGGCACAGCGGACTCCTCCGCCGCAATGACGCGGCTGAGTGGTTCACCTCGGGCGCCAGCGCTCATCACAGCGCTCAGCAGTGCCTCGTGCAGAGGGTCGTTGCTCGCCAGGCTGCAGGCTGCCGCGGAGGCCACCGCGCGATCGACCGACCACAACGGCAGAGGCGCCAGCGCACAAGCTTGCTCAGCGGAGAGCGGCGGCGGTAGCTCGACGGCCGCCGCCGCATTCCGCGTGAACCACATTGCGAGCGCGAGCCGGCAGCCGTGGTGCACGCGGCCTACAGAGTGAGGATTCTCTGCTCCAGACGAAACACGGCGAGGAGATAAATTGAGATTGTGATGACGAAACACGGCGAGGAGAAGCCATCAGTGGTCATCAGAGGTCATCAGCGGTCATCAGAGGTCATCAGCGGTCATCAGCGGCACAGACGAAACACGGCGAGGAGAAGCCATCAGCGGTCATCAGAGGGTCATCAGTGGTCATCAGCAGCAATCAGCAGCAATCAGCGGCAATCAATGGAGCTCCAGGGCCATCAGCGGTCATCAGCGGTCATCAGCGGTCATCAGCGGTCATCAGCGGTCATCAGCGGAACTCAACGGCCATCCTCGGTCACCTGCTCCGGACGAAAACGTGAGGAGATCGCCTGCGGTCGGCTCGATGACCGTGTCGCGCTCCGCGTCGTGAAATGCAAAGGAGCCGCCTTCAAAGTGCTCACCCTGGCTCGTCAGGTACAGCACGGCCGACACGTCGTAGTCGGCCGCGTTGTGCTGGTCCACATGCGGCTCCCAGTAATCCTGGAGCGCGCGCAACGCCCAGGTAGCTGGGGCCACCGCCTCCGCCATCTCCGGGGCGTGGAGGCGCACCAGCAAGGCGCCGCGATGGTAGAGCGCCGAGGTGGGCACCGGTGTGGGCGCCGGTGTAGCGGCCGTCGGCCCCTGCGTGGGCGCGTCGCGCCTGCTCGAGCTCGTCGCCGGATGCTCCGAAGCGTCGCGCTTCGTGCCGCGGCGCGTGCCGCAGATCGGGCAAGTCTCGGCGCCCAAGTCGCGCGCAGCCGCGTCGTCCTCGGCGCACGCGCGCCGCACCCGCTCGAGCAGATGGAACAGTGTGGTGTAGCTTGCCGCGGAGCCTGTAGCAGCAAGCCGCTCGGGCAACCCTTCGACGACCGCGAGACTCGTCTGACCGCCTCGGCGGAAGGCGGAGACCATAGCGGCCAGCGCTGCAGCCCGGAGCTCGGTGCACTCTGACTCGGATGCGAAGCCGTTACGCAGACGGCGAAAGCCGCTGCCACCCGGCGCAGCCTGCACGCCAGCTGATCTGTCGAAGGGTGCAGCGTCGTTCCCATCAACCTCTTCAACATGCGGAAGCAGTGTCGGTAGCGGTCTTTCACAGCCACTTGATGTTCCCACCGCGCCGCTCAGACCACCGATGGCGTCTTGCAAGCAGAGCAAAATGAGCTGTAGCGCGTGCGACTCGCGTGCGCCCTCGTTAGCCACCGTACGCGCTCCTAGGCTTCGGAACCAGAGCGTGTGCGCCGCGCGAAGCCAGTGCTCTTCCATTTCGGACATCTCACACGTCATTCCGTGAACAAAAGCGCAGGCCTTTCCGTTTCCCCACAGAGCGGGGGGCCAGCCGCGCTGCCCAGGCGCGCCTGAGAGGCGCCCCTGATGAGGGATGTAATTGCGCCTGACCAAAGCGCCATATCGGTCATGCATAGTGCCTTTAACAATTGGCACGCTGACAGACCAAGAACGTGCACCTGAAATTTTGCATAACCCTTTATTGGTCGGTTCTGATAACTGAGACCCAGAACAGATCTATTTCCTCGTTCTTGCGGCCGCGGCCCCCACGCCCCGAGCACGAGTCGGAACCGTGTACGGTACGTGTCCCGTGTCCCCCGGTGCCTTCTGACCGGCACTGTACAACCTCTGTGAACACAAACCTCGTGTGACAAGACGTTCGCGGGAATCAAGGAGTCGAGCGTCTCTCGCTCTGGGAATTGGGAGTCGGGAGGGGTGCCTGTTTAATGTCGCCGGGGTAGCTCGCACCTA
>JWZX01000251.1:0-13481 GCA_001275005.1 Chrysochromulina tobinii
CGAGAGCGCCTCGGAGATCGAGATCGTGACCTCGCGGAGCATCGCGCCCCTCGCCTCGGAGATCGAGATCGTGACCTCGCGTAAGATTCTGATGACCTCTGATGACCTCTGATTACCATCCTCATCAGGTGCATTGCTCGCCTCCATTCGACCCTGATGACACTGATGACCTCACTGATGACCTCCCTTGATTGACTCCCTCATCAGGTGCACAACTCGCCGGGCGAGGACATCGCCGTCCTGCTGCTAGGGTGTGAAGAGCCCATGCTCAAGATGCTGATGACCCTGATGACCTCACTGATGACCTCCCTGATGACCTCCCTTGATGGCCATCCCTAATTAGGTACGAAGAGCCCATGCTCAAGATGCTTCGCGAGGCCAACCCGGGGCTGCAGCGGCGCTTCTCACCCGAGTCCGCCTTCCACTTTGCCGACTTTTCGGACGGGCAGCTCGAAGAACTGCTGCACCGCACCGCCGCGGCCGCCGGGCTCAAATGGTCGAGCCGCAAGGTGCGCAAGGCCGCGCTCGGGTTGCTGATTCGAGAGCGGATCCAGCCCAACTTTGGCAACGCGGGCTCCGTCAACTCGCTCCTCGGGCGCGTCAAGTCGGCGGTGGCCGCGCGCGGAGATGCGCGCGAGATTATCCTCGCCGATCTGGGGCTCGATGAGAACGCGGCGGGCGGCAGCGCTAAGACCGAGGCCCTCCTCGCCGAGGTCGAGGCCGAGATGAGCGAGCTGTTCAAGGCGGAGCATCTGCGCGCTCACTTTAACGACCTGGCCGCGAGGCTCACGACCCTCGAAAAGGATGGCGAGCTCGATGCATCTCGTCCCGCCGACAAGGTGGGCTCGTACGTCTTCGTGGGCAACCCGGGCACCGGCAAGACGACGGTCGCCAAGGTGCTCGCCAAGTGGTTACGCGCCAAGGGCGTGCTCGTGTCGGACGTCGTGGGCGAGGAGTCGGCGCTCAACCTGCAGGGCGAGTACCTCGGCCAGACCAAGGAGAAGGTCAACAAGCTCATGGCGTCGGCCATCGGGGGGCTCGTCTTCATTGATGAGGCGTACAATCTCGGCGGCTCGGGCGGCCGGCGCGTCTCACTCTATGCGCAGGAGGCGGTGGACCAGCTCACGTACTGCATGACGGAGGACACACATAAGGGGCGTACAATCGTGGTACTCGCCGGCTACGAGCGCGAGATGAATGAGATGCTTGCGAACGCCAACCCGGGCTTCCGCTCGCGCTTCAAGCAGCGCATCGTGATGCCTGATTGGGACGCTGCCGATGTGGTCGAGTACCTTCGGCGGCGGTGCACCAAGAAGGGCATCGTGCTCGCGGATGCCGCGCAGCGCGTGCTACTCGGTGGCATTGACGATGTGCGCGAGCGGCTTCTGATTGCCGCTGATTGCCACGTACGGCCTCTGATGGCCTCTGATTGCATCTCATTGACACGCACTGCCTCTCGTGGTCACTGATTGGCTCCCTCATCAGGTGCGCAAGCGGCCCGGCTGGGCGAATGCGCGCGACGCGGAGAGGCTGTACGATGAGCTCGAGGGCTTGCGGGCTGTGCGGCGCGCCTCAGCTGGAGATGAAGAGGAGCGGCCGACCTTTACCGAGCAGGACGCGATCTCGGCGCTGCTCGCCTTCGACAAGCTGCGCCCACCCGCCTAATATGGCAACAAGCGCTTACTTCCACCTAATCCGCTCCTTGTCGACGCCGAGGGCGAGGAATTGGGCCTCTGGATGATCGCCGGCCCGAGCCGCCAAAGCGCGAGCTGGAGGTGGTGAAGGAGGAGGAGCGCATCCGTGAGGTCATCCAGGGCGGCGACGACGACAGCGACAAGGGGCCCATGGCCGTTGTGCCTGCGCTGGCCGAGGCGTGTGTGGAGCTGGGGTTCGCTTCTAGTGTGCTCCACAGACTTAAGGGATGTTAATTGTTATGATGACTTAAGGGAAGTTATGATAAAACAGCCTGCCGACACGAATAATCACACGACGCGCACGCTAAAACTTGCCGAACTTGGAAAGCTGGTCCGCCGCAAATGGTCCATTCGCTCGTCCACTCACAGCTCGACGGACGCAAACACGGCATGGGGAGTGGTCCAAGCTCCTCTGCGGCGCCATCGCGCCGAGCGGATGAGGCGCCGAAGTCCTCATCGGACGTTGCAAAGCTGATGAGCACGACCAATGTCGGAGCTTGTACTGCTGCCCACCGTCGGGTATCGACCACAAAGCGGCTTCCCATCGACCGTCGAGCAGCCGTCAGTTCTGAGCGCAGAGGCGACTCCAACGCCGAAATGCTTACGCTCACACCCAAAACAGCAGACATTTCCTGCTCGCTGCTCGCTGCAATTCGCTCACACGCACTCTTCGAACACCTCGAGCAGTCGCTACTGAAGCGCTGCATCGACGCAATGACTGAGCAGGTGGTCGTGGCAGGCCAGGTGGTGATTGCACAGGGCGACCAGGGTGATCATTTTTACACCGTGCACTCGGGCATCTTCGAGGCCTTCGACGCGGTCAAGTGCACCGTGCTGCAGACGTTAGGCTGCCCGTCAAGCGAGCTCCGGTCGGCGGGGCATGCAGAGCCATCGCGGTGCTTTGGCGAGCTCGCTCTCATGTATGATGCCCCACGTGCGTGCTCGGTGCGCGCGCTCACTGACGGCGTTCTGTTTGTGCTGGAGCGGCGCGCCTTCCGTCTTCTGGTGATGGAGCACAATTCGAATCAGAAGCACGGCCTCGAGCGCCACCTTGCAACGGTGCCCATACTGCGAGAGTTGCAGCCGAAGCAGCTCTCTATGCTTGCGGAGGCGCTCGAGGTGGGTAACACCTTTTCCGACGGCGAGTACATCCTCGAGGTCGGCGCGACCGCCGATGCACTCTTCCTGCTCCTGGCTGGCGAGGTGGTGTGCCATCGTGAGGGCGGAGATAAGGAGCTGCTACGGCTGCGGCCAGGCGCGTTCTTTGGCGAATCGGCGCTCAGCGGCGTGGAGGCGAAGCGGCTCGCCAACGTGGTCGCCGTCGGCGAGGTGCGCGTGGCCAAGCTCAAAACCAAAGACTTACAGCAGATGGTGGGCTCGTCCGGAGTGGATGTACTTCTCCAGCGCAACTTCAACCGCAAGGTCCTCGACAGTGTGGAGATGCTCGCGTTGCTCGATGAGGGCGAAAAGGAGTACCTACTAGACGCGCTGCAGGACGTGAGCTTCGAAGCTGGCCACACCGTGATCGAGCAGGGCATGGTCGGCACCGACCTTTACATCATCAAATCGGGGTCCGTCCAGGTGCTTCAGGCCAATGGTGTGGGCGGCGCGAGCGGTGAACGCAAGCTCATCAACACCCTCTCGTCGGGTACGTACTTTGGCGAGCGCGCGCTGCTCATGGCTGAGCCATGCATCGCCTCCGTCGTGACTGCCGAGGCGACAAAGCTCATGACGCTAAATAAGGAGGCCTTTGAGCGTGTACTAGGCCCGCTGCAGGAACTACTCACGCGCCGAGTCAAGGAGCGCGAGGCTCAGGCCAAGCGGCGGACGTGCTCGCCAATGGAGTTCAACGAGCTACATCCGCTCGCGGTGCTCGGAGAGGGTTCCTTCGGGCGGGTGCGACTCGTGAAGCACCCGTCGCCACCGCCGACTGGCAGGCCATTTGCCCTCAAGAGCATGCACAAAGGGCTGCTGCTCAAGCTCCGGCAGGTGGAGCACGTGATCAACGAGAAGCGTGTCCTCGCGAGCTGCAACCACCCGTTCATCCTGCGCCTCGAGGCGGTCTTCGTGACACCTGGCCAGGTGCACATGCTCCTCGAGGTTGCGCTTGGGGGCGAGCTTTTCACACTGCTCCGCCAGAACGGTCGGCTCGATGCACACCAGGCATTACTGTACACGGCGATGGTGACGAGCGCCTTCAGTTACCTGCATGCGCGCCAGATCGCTCACCGCGACCTCAAGCCCGAGAACCTGCTTTTCGACGCTCAAGGGTACTTGAAACTCGTCGACTTCGGCTTTGCAAAGGTGATCAAGGATCGCACGTGGACGCTGTGTGGCACGCCCGAGTACCTTGCGCCCGAGATTCTCTCCAACCAGGGCCACAGTTGGGCGGTGGACTGGTGGACGCTCGGCATTTTGCTGTACGAGATGCTCGTGGGCGAGCCGCCCTTTGTCGCAGACACGCCCGTCGAGACGTATAAGAAGATCGTGAGCGGCAAGTACAAGACTCCTTCGGCGTTGCCGCACACGACAAAAGACTTTATGGCGCGCCTGCTTGCACATTCGCCCGCGCTGCGCCTCGGCTGCACGCGCGGCGGCCCCAAGGAGGTGAGCACGCACCCCTTCTTCGGCAACCTCTCCTTCCAGGGCCTGCAAGCACGCAAGATCGCTATGCCCTTTGTACCACCACTCATCGGCCCGCTCGACACGTCCAACTTTGATGAGTATCCAGAGGAGGACGAGAACGCCAATGTGTGGGCTGCCTACGACGACGCCAATTTTGAGCCGCAGTGGCTAGCAGAGTTTAGCACGGGGACGCTCTTGCTGACAACTGAGAGAGAGGCGGAGATCTGATAGGGCAACATCGTGTGAGTGATGTGGGCTGTCTACTACTGTAGGCAGCCTGCGATGCTAACCTGCGAGGTGTTACCATTGACAGGGTGACATGTCTGAGCGAGAATGAGTGCATGGAATGAGTGATAGCTTAGTTAACGAGTCTGCAATGGGTTTGTTGATTCGGGATTACTGTGTAACCACATAGAAATTCAATTCACAATAGATTCACAGTATAGTTTCGTCAGTCGGGTTTCGTTCGCTCCGACCATTCACTAACTTTGGTGTCAATGCCGCCATTGCAAGTGCTCGAGCCCAAGCTGCCCGAGTTCGAGAAGCCTCAGAGGCCTGGGAAAAGCGGGGCCTCCGATACCAACTCTGCGAGCGACACACGTGCCCTCAACGTAATCACTCACTTTATGAAGGGCGACAATGAGCGGCACCTTGGCCTCAAGATCAAGCTTCCGGACAGCGTTGACGATCGCAGTGTCAAAGAGGCGATCGTCGACCCTTTTGTCGCCCAGTACGACAAAAAGTTCACAAAATATCCGGCGAGTGCCTTTCGTCCCTTTTTGCATATCAAGGTACTCGTGTGGAGCGGTCCGCGGCCTTGCGCGGCCGATGTGTTCCGAGACAAGGACCGGGACGGTGTGGAAGATATCCAGGAGGCGGAGAAGCCCATCTACGCTCTACTCGACGTCGAGCAGCCCGTCTCCGTGCTGCGTAAGCGCGCGCACAACAAGCTGCGACCGACAGTTGAGGTGGAGCTGGTGGCAGCGGAGTCTACGGCAATCGTGCTGCGAAGCTTCCCGACGACGACGCTTCTGGCGCCCGGCGAGCAGCTGCTCACGATGCTCACAGACATCGATTGCGAGCCCGACGAGATGCACGCACTTGTGGACGCGGCGATTGCGGGCGGCGAGCTCGCCTACCTTGGCCTGACGAGCGCGCGCGATCGCGACGGTCGGAACGCGCTGCACCTGGCCGTAACGCGCGGCGACCTGACGCTTTGCCGCAAGCTCCTGCGTCGGCGGCAGGATGTGCACGCAATGGACAGCAACCGCGACACTGCGCTGCACGTGGCGTGCTTGGCGGGCCGCCAACTGATCGTCGCCGATCTGGTCCAGCTCGGTGCCCACATCCACGAGAAGAATCGTGACCTCATGTCACCGCTTCAGCTCTCAGTGGTGGACGAAGCGCACGGCAACGGCGAGGTCGTGCGGATGCTCGTGGAGGCGGGCTGCGACATCGACGCCAAGTGCTGGGACATCACGCCGCTCATGGCGGCGGCCTCTGCAGGTCACGTCTGGGCGCTCGAGGTGCTGCTGGAGCTGGGTGCGGACACGATGGTCCGCAATGGATATGAGATGATGGCGCTGGACTACGCGCGCTGCCAGGACACAGCCGAGTTGATCCATGAATGGATGCGCGGCTTCTTGCTGCCGGACGCCGAGATGCTCGAGCGGCAGCAAGCGAGCCGCAATGCGCGCAAGCGCAACACGACGAACCCCCCGGCTATGAGCCACGAGACCGAGCACAAGGGACCGCGATTGTACCAGGCGACGCGTGTGATGTCGCTGGAGGCGGCCTTCGAAGCACTCGAATTGCCCACAGAGTGGCTTGCGGGCTTCCGTGCGAGCGGCGAGCACTTTGGCGCCATGCGGCGCAAGTGGCGCCAGATTGTCCTTGTGCACCACCCTGATCGTCTGCCCGCCACTTTAACGGCCGCGGCGCAGCAGGAGCATACAGCCATCTTCACCCGCGCAATGGGCGCGTTCGAAGCACTCGACAACTTCTATGCGAGGCGGCATGCGCCCGATACGACGCCCCATTTGGCGGACGAGTGGGCGCCGGCACCCACTGGCGAGGCATCCGCCACACGCTCTGCCAAGGCGCGCGAGGATGCCGCCACGCGCAGCGGCGGCGGCAGCAGCAGCACCGCCGCCGCCGCCGCTACCGCCGCCGCCGCCGCCGCCACCGCCGCTTCCGCCGCCACCACCACAACTGCCGCCGCCGCCGCCGCCGCCACCACCATCGCCGCCACTGACGCCGTCACTGATGCCGCCACTGACGCCGCCGCCGCCGGCGGAAGCGATAGCGGCGACGGCACCGCGTCAGCTGCGCCGCCGCCGTTCTCTACCGAGCGCAAGTTTGCCACCAAAGATAAGGCCCCAATGGAGATCGAGGTCACTCTGGAGGCAACCACGCGTGCCGCACGGCCGCTGCTTTTCAAGCGGCGCGTACGCATTGTCGGGCTGGTAGCGAAGCCCGAACACAATGGCAAGCTCGGTCGGGCCAAGCTCTTCGATCGCTGCGCCAATCGGTATGGTGTTGAGCTCGAGGACGGCAGCGGCACCCTCAAGGTGAAGGAGGTGAATCTTGAGCTGGCGGAGGATGCGGAGGGGGAAGCAGAGGTCCCCGCCCTCAAGCCCGCGTACCCACCGAAACTAGCCAAGCCGATGCCCATCAGCTTTGACCACTCCAAGCTCCCTGAGCGGTTGTCATCGGTCAAGTTTGGGCCGTGAGAGCTGAAATGGCCTTGGCGCTCGCCGGGGAGGACGACGCCTGTGCGCTGACCGCTGTGGCTGTGCGCGGTGACTGAGTGTGCGGTCTGAGCGCTCTGTGTGTGTCATGCGTGGGTTCCATCACACGCTGCTGTGACGTGTGAGGTTCCGAGCACGCTGAGCAGTAGAACGCACGGCAAACCGAGCATCTTGGCGCCAAGCATTTCCGCGGAAGCTCCTGCGCATGCTCGTGCGGTCCTGGTTTGCGGTGCGGCCTCCCCGCTGCCCGGCCGCTCTGACGTTCGGCTCCCGCGCCGCGGGGACCAGCATCTCCCACGCGGGATCGAACCCCCGGGGAGCCCTCCAGTCGAGCCCGGCGCCTTGAAATTTAGTTACAATTTCGTTTCAGACAAAGCGAACCGGTAAAGGGGTAATTATTGCCGGTACAGGGCGCGCGGGCGGACCGGGATCGCGGGATCCGGGAATCGAACAGCGGGCGGAAGCGAAGCGAACGGTCAACCACGAGGTTCATACAAGTTCATACAATCGGACTTGGAGATTGAAAGTCGTATCCTGACTGTCCGGTCACTGTGTAGTGCGGTCGGTGTACGGTGACCCCTGACGGTGACCCCGCGCCGAAAGCGGGCCGCGGCCGGCCGTGCGGGGTGCGCTGGTCGGGTCGGGTGCGCGGGCCACCTGACCGAGCTTTTTATACATTTTGAACGACAAAAAGCCCCCATCTTAGGGAGTCAACTCCGCGGCTTCCTTGAGCACAGTTTCCTTGAGGTCCTTGAGGTACTGATCTGTACGCCGCTGGCTTTCCATGAGGCTCGCCTGCTCGCGCAGTTTGGCATAGACGCGCTCTTTGTCGGCCGACATCTTGTCGAGGAGATGCTGCTCCCGCTCCCGCTCCTTCTTCTTGACCGCCCGGTCGAGCTCCTTTTGGCGCTCGAGCCTCTGACGCTCCAATTCTTGCCCCTGCCGAATCTTCTCCGAGCGTGCGGTGAGCATATTCGTAATCTTCTGCTGCTGCGCCTTCTCCCTCTGCGCCGCACGCTCCAGTTCCTCCTTCTCATGCGCCTTCTGGCTCTCTACAAGTGCCTTTTGGCGCATGGCCATCAGCTTGGCCATCTCTTCCCTTTCCTTCTTCTGGCGCTCACGCTGGCTCGCCACCTTGTCGCGCGCACGAGCAGCAACTTCGGCGCGCTCGGCCATCTCGCGCAAGGTCGCGTCCATGCGTGCCGCCTTCTCAGATTCCATTGCATCTCTCGCTCTCTGGCGCTGCTCCTCCTTCGCTAGTCTCATCGCCGCGATGCCGTCCGACGACTCCTTCGCACGCTGCTGCAGCCGCTCCTCCATCTCGGCGACCTTCTGCTTCGCATTGCGCGCGCGTGCTCGCTCCTCACGTCGCCTGAGCTTCTGCCATTGCGTATTCGTGTCCACAGCATGCGCGTTGTGCATCTGCGCTGCGCGTATGAGCGCATCGGTCGTCTGCGACGCCGCGTGCTTCGCGTGCTCGAATCGTTCGAGCTGCTGTTGGCGCTCCTCATCCATGCTGCGCTCGAACTGGAGGTACTCGGACTTGCGACGGTCTGCTGCGCGCTTTTCACTCTCATCGCGCTCATGCTGACGCCTGTCCGCTGCAGCCAAGTACGCATCCATCCGACGCGCCTCGAATTCGACCACATCCATCATCCTCTCCTCGTGTATCCGTTTCTTGTTGATGAGCTCCACAGATTTGCTAGCAATGAGTTCCCCCCTCCGAGCCAAAACAGCTAGGCGCTGACTATTCACCAATTCCAGCCGAGCCGGATTCGGACCGTTGACAGCGAGCATCGACGAGGACGATGTGGCCATCGGACGATCGAGATCGAGGGAAGGCAATGAGGAAGGGACGTCAGGGACCGTGATCGGCCGAAAGCTTGTTGACGTGGTTGCCGCAGGATTGTTGGCGGCAACTGCGAGGTTGGGCATGCTACCGCCTGCCCGGGCTGGTGGGATTTTGATGGGCAGCGGCATCCGAGCGAGCTAGCGAGCCGATATACGCCTGCAACAACGCGTCGTTAAATCTGAGCGTGGCCGCGTGAAAACGTGCGCGGTAGCCCAGGTCGTGGGCGGTGGAGCGGAGGGGGACCGTGTGGCAGGAAAGTGGATTCCGAAACGTCACCTTGCTCCAGACTTGGGGAATCAAACGCCACGTCACTTTTTATTGAGCCCCTTGCGCTGGTCACACGTGACTTCTAGGAACCTTCAGACGACAAGTTTAAGTTAGAGTGGCCCAACCCTGGCGGGTGACGGGCTGGCGGCCCTGATTTATCTCTACGGTGTGTCCCTTTCACGTAACACGATCTCTGATATTGAGCAGCTCCAGCCAAAAGATCTTGACGAGATAGAAGCCTCGCCCTTTCAATCCGTGCCGCTCAAAGCTTATGAATGCGCCGAGGCTGTTGGATGGCTGGCTCAGCATGGCCAAAGTCCGAGCATTTTCAGATTTGAGACGATTCGGACCAGAAAGTCTTTGATCCTTCGTAGAGTCTGATTTTTCTCTGACACGGTGAAAGCGAGTATCTCGGTGGGCTCGACCACGATCCATGTGAAGCCAAGGGAGAGCACCCAAGCGAGGATGACTTCGTGGACTTGCGCCGGTCCCATCGTCACGCCGAAGATGATGGCAAGCAGGCAAAAAGAGATGAAGAGGAGAATATTGAATACCCACGCCAGCATGAAGCGCAGCAGGTGGAGTCTCGAGCTCATTGGGACGAATCTACTTGGCGGCGTAAGCGCTGATGAGCCGGAGCCGGAACGGGAGTCGTCTGCCAACGAGATGGCCTGGCGCCTCTTAAAAATCACCCGAACGCGACGCCATAGTTTCGTGAGATTCGATGGCTCTGGGCGCCGCCTAAACCTAAGGCGATTACCCCAGCGGAAGACGACTTTGACCACTATCGTGATGGCCGCGAGAATGATGCAAGTGATCAAGCTGTAGATGATCGTGGTGATGCTGATAAGCGGCGCGCCTCCAGTAAGGATGCTGATCAAACACAAATTGCCCATCATCGTCGTCCAGAAGATCTGGATGATATCCTCGTCACGCAGGCGATCCCCAGCAGTATCTTCTCCTGCAGGTAGCACAGCAGAAACAAGGCCGTGCTCTCTCTGCAGCATCCTGTAGTACTCGCCGAAAAACGAGCGGAAATAGCGTCCGAGCTTCTTCGGCTGCAAACGTTCCTTGAGATCCTCATCAGCTTTCACAGCAGTCGTTGCCTCCACCTCGGCCTTGGCAGGCATGAAAGCTTCCACCTCAGTCCTTGGCTCCACCTCGGCCCCAAGCTTTGCCCGTGCTGCCATGTGCTGCCATCGCTTTGCGCTTCCGCTGGCGCTGACGACCGCGGTGCCGGTTTCTTTGCGCAAAGACTCCCCTTGCCTGGGGGGCAACGGAGCCCATGCCGCTTTGGGGGTTTGCACGTGGACCCATCCTCGCGTCCATTCGTCCAGGTCCATCTTGCCATCGCTGTTAATGCCGATTTCGGCGACGAGCCTACCGATCACTTCCTCGTGTACGTCACCACGCTCGCGTAGGTACGCCTCCATCGATTCGATTGAGATGCGTACCGATCCATTGGCCACGACTTTGAATAGGCTCTCGGCGACCACGCGATTCAAAGCCCAGGCCGCTTTGGGGGTTTGTACGTGAACCCATCCTCGCGTCCATTCGTCCAGGTCCATCTTGCCATCGCTGTTGATGCCGATTTCGGCGACGAGCCTACCGATCGCTTCCTCGTGTACGTCACCACGCTCGCGTAGGTACGCCTTCATCGATTCGATCGAGATGCGTGCCGATCCATTGGCCACGACTTTGAATAGGCTCTCGGCAACCACGCGATTCAATGGTAGACGATGGGCAACGGTTGGAGGTGCGCGATGGGCAACGGTTGGAGGTGGACGATGGACCACGACTGGAAGTACCGATACATCGTCTTGCGGGCGTACCGTGGGCGTTTGCTCCCGCGAAACCGATGCACTATCTGTGCATGCAGATAGAGACGTGGCATTTGTGTCACGCGTGTCGTCGACGAGGACACTGGTTACGCTGATTGTCGAAGCTTGGGTTCGCTCCTCAAGAACCGACTTCTGCGCTGGCTCTTGCTCCCGGGTCGGTGCCGCAATCACGAAGTGCGCAGCTTGCTCAGGCGTGGCAGTGGACCTGATCGCTCTTGTTCCACGACCGGCCGCCTCGATAATGTTGCGTGCCTGTATAAGCTGATTGAGCAGCGTCTTGTGCACCTCGCCATCGTCACCCCTGCGCTGCGCTGCCGCCAGGTTTTCTCGCACTCGACGAGTGAGCAGCATGAACCTGCCGAGCACATGCTCATCAGGCGCCCCTGCCTCGATGCCCAGCACCTCGTAGGCGTCATTCAGAGAACTTTGAGTCGGCAGCCGTGACGGCCGAACACGAGGCGATGATAAAGATGGAGACGCCTTGCGACTCGTCGGTCTCTGGCCAGCTTGTCCGGCTCGTTCTTGGGCCTTGCGTTGTGCCTGTAGCTCTGCCGCGCGATGTGCTGCAGCGCCCGCCTCCAGCGATGCTCTGAGATCACGCCCCTCGCGGCTGCGAGCCGAGCTTGAGGTAGTCGGTCGCACGAGTCGATCCGGCGGCGACGGGGGTGGTGATGGCAGCTCGCCTGGCACCACCCGACGGTTGCTGGCGTATTTGTTACGAACCAACGCCTGCAACTTTGTGGCAACTACATCGGATCTCCCCAGCCTTTGTTGAATTCGAACGACCTCCGTGCGCAGCTCGGGCGGAAGAGAGACGAGAGACAAATTGTTTTGCTTCGCAAGTCGATACGCACGAGCAATATTCTTCAGACGTGCTTCTTCTTGCTGCTTCATAATCGTTACTTTCTTCTCCGCCCAGTGCGTATCACGTTGCGCGTGACGTTCAGAGGCAATCTTCCGAATCTTAACGACGCGACGACGATGCCTGCGCCATCGCGCGAACAATATCATGAAGAAGTCAAGTCCAATCGCCGAGAAGACCATGCTGAATATGATTGGGTTCCCGGCGACATCAAAGTTTGTGAGCACGTCGGCAGCATCGTCCATAGTAAAGAAGGTGAACTCAATCGAAGTGATTTCTGCGAGCAGCTCTTCGGCTGACAGCGGGATGCGGACTATTCCTCCAAAGTCTGTCAAGTGTGACGAGTTGCAGTGTAGAAAGCCATCAGGAGCGCCGCCAGGGGGTGGCGAGATGCTCAAGCCTTGTGAACTCCACATCTGATTCTCTTCGTCCCAGTAGCTGCACAAGAGCTCCGTGGTGCAATTGTTGCCTGCCCAGCCCACGTTGCACTTGCAGAGGCCATCGACACACGTTCCATGCCCTGAACAGAGCCCGCTCTCGCTGCAGTCGCCGGCGCCGTGCACGACACGGCAGCCAAAGTATGTTGGAGGTGCGTTTGGTGGTGGAGGTGGTGAAGGCAAAGGGGACGGCGGCGGAGAGGGTGGTGGCGGGGAGGGAGGAGGGGAGGGAGGTGGTCGGGGAACGGGTGGGGGTGGTGGCGATGGCGGTGGTGGCGGCGGCGCTGGTGGTGGTGGTGACGGCGAAGGTGGCGGTGGTGGCGGTGACGGCGGCGGCGGCGGCGGCGGCGGCGGCGGGAATGGCGGTGGCGACGGCGGCGGCGGTGATGGCGGATGCAAAGGCGGTGGAGGTGACATCGGAGGCAATGGTGGTGCAAACGGTGGCGGCCTAGGTGGAGGTGGCGACGGCGGTGGAGGAAGAGGTGCTCCAGTAGGTGGATACGGTGGTGGGGAGGGAGGTGGCGGGGAGGGGGGCGGTGGAGATGGGGGCGGTGGTAATGGTGGAAGGCTTGGCAATGGCGGCAGTGGTGCGCTGCCTGGTGGATACGGAGGTGGTGATGGTGATGGTGAACGCGGTGGGCGCGCTGGTGGTTGCAATGGTGGAGAGGATGGTGGCAGCAATGGTGGTGCCGATGGTGGCGGAACCTGGGGAGGGGGCGGTGGTGGCGCTGGAGGCGGCCTTGGAGGAGGCGAGGGAGGTGGTGGGAATGGTGGCGGAGAAGGCGGCGGAGAGGGCGGCGGTGGCGAGGGCGGTGGGCTGGGCGGTGGAGGTGATGGTGGTGGACGCGGAGGTCGAGATGGTGGCCGTGGTGGTGATCGTGGAGGCGACGGTGGAGGAGGCGATGGGGGCGGTGATGGGGGCGGTGAGGGCAGTGGAGGTGAGGGCGGAGGGCTCGGTGGAGGCGATGGAGGCGGTGGCGAAGGCGGTGGCGATGGTGGGGGGATAGGGGGTGGCGAGGGGGGCGGTGGCGATGGTGGAGGCCTTGGTGGTACCGGCGGAGATGGTGGCGGTGGCGATGGCGGTGGCGATGGAGGTGGTGGCGAGGGTGGAGGAGAAGGTGACGGCGGCGGCGGCGACGGTGGAGGCGAGGGC